>JAHWXV010160028.1:0-12899 GCA_024586415.1 Phrixothrix hirtus
GTGTGTGTGTGTGTGTGTGTGTGTGTGTGTGTGCGTGCATGCGCGCGTGCGAGCGTGCGTGCGTGCTTGCGTGCGTGCGCGCACGCGTATGTGTTTTGCAAGTGTACATGAATTTGCCATATTATTAAAAACGAAACAAAATTTCACCTACTATAGTGCGGTTAGCAAGCTTTCAATTCATACTTGGTTCCATTCTGAATGATGAATTCCTTTAAATTGGCGAAATTCTTACTTTTCAAAATTTAAAGTAGTAATGTAGCAAAGCCCGCAAGTTATTTAGTTATTTATTTAATCCACTAATTTACAGAATTCACAACTAACATTTATTTTAAAGCAAATTCCATCTAACAATGTCTTTACACGTCTATATTAATTGCATAACTAACTAATTATATGTTTACTCATCTATTTATTGTTCGTTGCACGTTAACTAAATAATTAGTTTGCGCGTAGTCAACATAAGGAAATATTCCAAAATAGTCCCTTAAAGTTAGTGTTCGTAAAAGTACTAGGAGCGATTAGAGTTTACAAGCTTTATGGCGCCGGCGGGGAACCAATTCATAAAATTCAGCAATGCAGCTATAAAGTTTTAAAACCCGTAATAAATAAGCAAGTACGGAAAATAATCAGAAAAGTTGTAAAATAAAATTTGCAACAAATCGTTGGAAACTTGATGAATTTCGAATAAAAAGGGATAGACATTCATTTAACTAAATATACACGATTGATGAAGACAAGTTTTATAAAATTTGTTTCTATGGAAACCCTAAGTGGATATAAAGGCTAGCATCACCAGGAATCGAGATCTTTGGATTTCCAGTTTTGATCTACTAGGTAATCAACGGAAGTGTCCAGTGCAAGTGACGCGAAATGGTGGAAATAATGATTAGTTGTTAAAAATATCTCACTATCGTAACCGTTTCCTTACGTTTTGTATTACAAAATATAGAAATTTAATCTGTACAATACGTATTTAACTATTTCAGAAAAGATTTATGATTTAAATATTATTCTAACATTTTGATCACTCTATTAGGTTAATACTGCAAGGTTAAGAAAGGTAGGTGTTGTGCTTTCGATTTTAACTCAAGGTTATTGGAACATAGCTTAACATTAGATTTATCTTCTATTTTAAGTTCCACCGAACATTTCAGCTAATTAATAGTCCTTATTTAAATAATAATTCTTGATATTTAATTTCATATTGATTGATTAATGCAGGTACATTCGATTAAGTTCTTATTCCGTAGTTTGGATTTCGCATAATTTCGGGAAAATCGAAGTTGGCTTTTTGAGCTATGGGTAATAATATTTATTTTCCTTCTTCTTAATCAAGCTTCAGGATAAAATTCTTGTTTAAAATTCCGATAAGTTATATTACATTAATTTTAGTTTAAACTCATCAAAAATCTAAAAGTGCTTGATTTGTATTAAATCAAGAATTTTTACTAATTAATTTTAGATGCATTTTACTGTAAAGCTAACCTGAATTTCTATGAATTATATAGCGGTTTCAGGAAAGCCAAAATGGGTGGAAAGGGGCTGAAGTCCAAGCATTAAATTTTAAACCGCCTAGTATCTACTAGCGATAATTATCCAATTTTTTAGCGAGGAATTGTAAATCGGTTTACAGAAAACATTTTTAAAAAGGAATAAATTGAACTGAGTCACATTAAAATAATTTATAATTCACGTTATCTACGACCTTCGATTAGTGGCGATTTTGGATTTGGTACAATTGAACTTTCTTGTTATGACGTAAAAGGTAGCATAAAATATGCTCAACTTTTGTTTGTTACCCAACCCGCTACGGAAGGCAAATAGCTAATTCTTGATAATTAATATCCTGAAAACGATTTACAATTCAATTTTAGAAAGTTTAGATTTACGGCAAGTGATCACTCAAAATAGATGCAAGGGGCCTCACTTTTTTATTATGGCTTTTATTTGAGTTCAAAATTTGGGTTGGTTGTTTCAAAATTAAGGGTTTAAATATTTCGCAGAAAATCAATACTTTGCTTTCAAAATTTATAAACAACATTCATTATATATTGTAATTGGGTTTTCAGTTTAATATTATGAATTTTATTTTCAATTATTGTTGCATAAATTTTAATCAAGCAACAATTAAGCATTACATAGTTTATCACTAAATAATTGTTGTGTTAACTTGTTATTGGAATTCATTTATCTAATAGAAGGATTACTGGTTTCCTTTTCTCTTTTTATAGGTTTTTTCGAACAAACATTGCTGTTTTCCAGAAGTCAGTTTCTGCAATTAGAGTACAACCAAAAAAGCATTCCGTTATTCCGAATTTGGACCAAATTCACATAAAAAGTGTACCAGTATCGTAAATATATTTATTAATTGCTTGATTATTTCAACATTATTATGTTGTTTAAAAGAGATTGTCCATAAACCTACGTCTGAGAGGTAGAGAAATTGTAAACTTCGGAATTTAGACCAGTTACTGCTATTTAAATTATTATTTAGTACATTATGTCCTTATGTTATATGAGTTATCATTTTTGTTTCTTGTTCAAGGCAACTACAGTTGTGAAGTAGGTCTTTCATACCAAATTTCATCTTTCTATTGTATTCAAGATCTGAAAAATTAATTATAATTTGTTTGGCACTCTCCAGCGAAAGTTTGCCACGCAATTATTCCTAAAACCCACATCCTGAGGTTTGCAACTGGCATGCTTAAATAAAGTTAAAGTAAGTTCAACATTTTTAATACGGAACTTTACACTATCAAGTTCAAGGTAGGACTCCGACCACATCCTTCTTTAAAAGCCAAATGAAGAAACTGACACGATCCAGACAAGATTGAATTGGGTAGCAACTTTCACTAAATCAATTTAAAGAATCACAACAAAGAAATCTTTGCGAGTTGTAAATTCTACAAGTCAACTAAATTAAATCGTAGAAAACGCGCACCATATCTGTTTTGTTAATGTATAAAGGTTATATCAGTTGGTGAATTAATAAGTTTTGTTTCATCTGTTTAATTTAAAAACATTAATAATTTTTAAAATTTAATTTTTACATTCATTGAGAGTTCCAGCCTAAAAATTGTTTAAGTAAATAATTAACAGCGTGAAACGCAATTAATTGTCATAATTATGGTTTTATTTCAATTTAATGAATATTTGTTTATGTAAATATTTGTTTGATTATTAATAAACTATTTGTTTAAAGTTGACATAGTTTTGACCCGCGATTATGTAAAAGAAATGTAATCGAAATACGGTTAGGTAAATTTTTAATACTTTTGAAATCGTCACTGATATGGGTTGAAACTTCCTGAAAACAGCTAAATAAAATGTTTGGTGCTGCATTGTTTATTTATTAACACGCTGACCAGTATTTATGATAAGCACAATTACCACTTAAACGGCGTGGTAAACATTATATGCGTG
Source organism: Phrixothrix hirtus (assembly GCA_024586415.1). Classification (NCBI taxonomy): domain Eukaryota; kingdom Metazoa; phylum Arthropoda; class Insecta; order Coleoptera; family Phengodidae; genus Phrixothrix; species Phrixothrix hirtus. The sequence goes on from JAHWXV010160028.1 coordinate 3,424, forward strand.
CTTTAGACTCAACAACAATCCGATGAACTTGAGAAAGGACGATTCATTCACGCAGGTAGTTTGATGTAGGGTACTATTTGTCACGGAAATATACTAGGTGACTCGCAACACTTCATTGCGAATTTTGTTATAATATTCTAGTTGAATAACAGAATGAGAATTCGTACCATCGGTAAATACAGTTACAAGGAACTTTAATTTGATAGTTTTTACAATTTACTTTGTAAATATTGTTTGCGAAGATAATAATAGTGTGAATATTTTTACGAGTATATAATATTATATAATTTATATAAAAGTTCGTATCATTATTCTATGGCTGGTAAAAAACTATAAACGAAAAATAATAATATAACTATATGTTGACCAAAAATTCAGCTGCCAGAATAGTGTTAAACGCTAGCCGTTACAATAAGAACAAAGAAATATGTGTACTATTTGAGAACTATTCCATTTTATTGTCTAACATTTATTTTCCAGACCTTGAAATGGACAAAGGGTTTATTTCACCAACAGTATTTCTAGCTAAACAACGAAGTACAACCTGCTTTGAGCATATAAAAGGAATGCTTGTTCTGTGATTATTCAGCAGTTTCATGAATTCAGATATATGTAAACAAAACAATTTTTTGATAAGATCTTTTAATTCTCCCTGTAGAAGTGAAAAGATTTTCACACGTACATGCATTTATAGCTATAACGTTTAATTTACATGTTCTTTTTAAAGAACGCAACATATTTGTGATTAAAGTTTTTAAAAGTAAGAAGATTTTAAGAATTTCCTTAACATGTTTATGCTGAGAAACAGAAAATTGCTTAAATGGGTATATCATAGTAAAATTAAAAGCCATCTAAAGTGTTCTCCTTTTCAGTCAAGAAATATTATAAATTGCAAATAAACAAAGTAGGTGTTCAAAGTTTAATCCACCTGTATTGATTTATCGGTTTTATGTATGTATTAAACTTGATATATCTATGTTTAGTAACGTAATAAGCCAAGAATAAAATCGAACAACTTAATATCTTCTACAGGCAGCTGAGAAATCATAATCCGATTAGGTCATGTCAATCAAGTGCTACATTCTGTCACAGGTCCTATTTTGTAGTAGGTGGATGTAATTTCATCCAGATTTCAGTTATAATTGTTTTGGAGAAATCACAGTACTAATCTAATACATGCTGTAAGGAATAAAGTTGTATTTCGCCCTTAAAAATATGGTTATTTATCGGCAACATAGATTTACTACCACTAATATTTTTCTTTTCACAAATTATGCCTTATATAACCTAGAGCTTAATTATAACCCTGACTATGTATATGTCGTAAGTGAATTATGAAATCACTATTTAATAAAAGTCCCAGTCATTTTCTAAATGTCTGCGTATGTTATAAAATTATTAAAGAAACGTATTTTTAATAATTTAACTACTCATTTTAGACTTTTTATGATATGCGTTTCAATCACCAGCGCTATTATTAAACGGCGTTAGCTTTTGCTTATCTGAGAATTCAAAACCTAACTACATATTAAGCGTTTTGTAAAATACAGTATTTGTGAAAAGCTACAGGTATTACGTATGCGTATATTCTAATTAGGAATAGAAAGATTTGGATAGGTTTGATACTTAAAATATTATGTTTGTAATCCAAAGACTAAACTGTTATAAAAAACAAAATACATTGTGAATTTTACCATTTTATAAGTTAAAACTTTGGAATCGAGAGAGTCCAATAGGTACGATACAAATATTATACCTAATTTCTAATCCAAAAACCAAATTGTTATAAAAAGTTACGAACACTATAAAAATATAAGAAATTATTACTTGCCAGCCTAAGATTTTAGCAACTTATCATAATAGAACACTCTATTTACACAGACTGAACTAAGTTCCGCCATTTTAAAATTTATTTTAGGTAATTTTTAATGGCTACCTAATAGTTTAGACATAGCCGATCAAACAAGATGAGACGTAATATAAAAAGAATATTGATTTAACCTAGAAATACTTTATAGGCATTTCCGCATGCATATCTTTTTTTGTAATAAATAAAACGTTAAATTGCAGACATTTATATAAAGACTACGGTAAATTACGGAGAGACTCTACCCTTTTCAAAATTGGCAATAATTATGAGGTTCTTGAAAAAGGGGAAATAATCACGTTTTTATTAGCAACATATACTAGTATATATTTAAAAACTACAAACAAAAATTCTCATTAATGTAAATAACGATCAAAAAAGAAACGCACAGTTATATAGATATGCTGCATATATTAATATTGGTTATTATATATCTTTTGTATATTTCCCTCTCGCAATTATTACAGTATGGGATCTACACTTGCGGCATTAAAACCGAGGTACTCACTGAATCCTAAATTATCTAATGTAAATTTGGCTTGATGTTTAAAATAGGAACTCTATTCCATTTCGTTGTACAGCATTTCAGGTACCTAAATTTTAAGATTCGAATGGATAAATAACCCTCAGAAAGAAGGTCTTCTTGCCTTGTAGACAAATATGTGAAGTGATAAATTTTAAAAGTTATTGTTAAAACTAGCGTATACTAAGAATTAATTATACAACTATAAATAGCATTTTTTAATCCATTTTAAATGATACCGAACATGATACACAAATACTTTGTAATATGTTAATATTAACTAATTTGTCTGTTACCAATTATACTTGTTAATGTTGACATTCCCTAGAAAAATAAAAACTCATATAAAATAATCTGGTGTGAGACAACACATGACTTTCTCTTATACATTTTAAATTTAATTTCAATTTATTGACGTTAGTGACTTTCCTACGCACCTAAATTGTAAACTCTAAAATGAATTTAAAAAATATATAATTCATACATTTCTTATTTCCTTTATACATGTACTAAGAGCTTTTATAATTAAATATTGAGCTTATTTAAAGCAAACATAATTTATAGATTTAAATAACACACAACTCATTGAAATATTAGTCTATTTTTATTTTGAGGACGATAATTTGAATGGTCACCCATCCAAGTTACTCGCCAGACAAAACCTTGATTAACGGAAGTGGAAAGGCGGTAATAATCTTATAAATAAAATTTTACTTTTCTAGGAAGTTTGGTTTTCCAGATATATTAACCACATACCTACATACATATACACATACACACACACACACACATACACACACACACACACACACACACACACACACGCGCGCGCGCGCGCACGCACGCACGCACGCACGCACACAAGCACGCAAGTACGCATTCGCGCGCACGCCCACACGCACGCGCGCACGAACGCACGCACGCACGCATGGACGCACGTACGCACGCACACACACACGCACGCACACAGACCAATTTCTGAAAACGTGTATTTTGGATTCAGGGGACCTGAAAACGTCTTTTTCCACTAAAAACTGGACATCGAAAATTTTGACTGAAAACGACTACTATATTTCATATACATAAGAGAAAGTAAAAATTCGTTAAGGAGACACTACCACGTTGTGGCCATTTGTTACAGTGTAGGTTTAATATAGATGGCTTAAGTAAATAATTTTACTTTTAGAACTAGAACTAGAAGTACTCATTTAAGCAAACTATACTTTAAGTTATCAAGGGTCACAAGATGCACTCTATTTCGTCTAAAACAGCCATAGTCTTAAGTTATGGTAAAGCCTATTAGGAGTGTTAGAAACAAGAATACACTTCTGTTAATCAAACCATTAGTTCAAAAAGTTCCTATGGCTTTTAACTAATGGGTTCCTGTCTAGAGAACGTTAAATTTAAAAAATAAGGAACGTTATATAAGATTTCTTATATTAAGTACTTATTAGTGATTCTCTCAATAAACGTTTTTTTAAAGTGTAATTATGTTTGCTCTAAACTTAAACTTTACAAGTAAAAGCTTAAGTGTCGTTGCTAACAGAATGTTCAAACATAGAACGGTATATTTTTATATTTTACTGGTTATCTGAAGAAAGTACAGATAATTATGCAAGGTCTATTCAACTTGATTCGAGCCCGAGGCATTTCGACCTAGAGGGATCTCACATTTGCTAAAGTCAGAAGAAGTTGCAGTTTAACTTCCCTTGACGCCATCTGCTAGGTATCTTAGCAATGCTCTTAACGATTATTCTGTTATCCCTCGTTTACTTTTGCCAAATAGCATATAAGATACATGAAATTTGTACAGTTAAGTGCATTATATGAATTTTATTCACGATAGATCGCATTTAAAAAGAAATAATTCGAGTAACTCAGATACATTAAATTGCAATAAACAAGTCCAAATAAATTTTTCCGGAATAAATATCCCTAAGGATATTATTCCTCTATTTGAAGGAAGAAATACGAATTTATTGTATTCTTGGAACAAGCCAAGAAATTTATTAATTTATATAAGTTAAAACGGAAGGACAAGAAAACTGTACATTCTATAAATTAGTTTTGGAAATTTTCTGTTCTAAATTGGTAGATGCCTCTAGGGATACGCTAGTCATTTCAACTTTTGTTAATTGGGCACAACTAGAATTGTTACGTTATTAAATAAGTTTGGAGATAGTAGAAATGAAAATGTATTAGAAAATCATTTAGTTAAATGTTACCAATTAAATCACAAGTCCAATTACCAATATTACAAACAAATTAGAATTAAGCTACAACAAATACTAGAACATATTAACATTTACGAAACTAGACAAGAATGGAAAAATTGTAAAATAGAAAAATTTAACTGAAAAACTTAAACACTTTTATAGAGGGACTGCTAGAATCTTATAGTTCGTTTATGACATATAAACCTATCACTTCTCTCGACGATTACTTGTTAAAATTAGGAGACTACGATAATCACAAGTAACAAAATAATTTTATAAAATTTATGAGACAAAGAGTCTGAAATAGACAGAATGCCCAAAAACAAGAGAATCAAAAGTCATCGGAATTTAAGCATTCCTATATGCAAGATCCGAGAATGTCGTTTAGTCATAATCCTCCCAGATTACCTAATTTTCATTTAAACGACGATCTTTTAACTGTAACTAAAGCAACAATAATAACTCCAGTTCAAATTGCTTTTCCTGTGAACCTATAAATATCCAGATTAAGTCTATGTCTATTAACTTCCCCACGAACAATCAGACTTTGGGTAAGAAACTTGAATTTAAACCGACTTCTGTGTCAATTTTTATTTGAAGTATTACTAGAAATTTCCCAAAAAATACGATAAACGGGTCCGCAAAACTTTCTGTATAAGAACATACCAACGCCGAATAATTAAATCGAGAAACCCAAAATGATAATAATTTAATGCCTAATCAAAAGTCGTGCGACTATTCGGAAAATTTTCACATAGAAGTGTCGAAATATCAAAATTTAACATAGACGCGGCAGTTAATTAATCTAAACTACTCTTCATAACGATTCTTAGTTTTAAGTTAAAAGTTTTAATCAATAGCGGAACCCCAAGTCGTTTATAATTCCTGGGCCTTCAGAAGATTACCCTCAAACCAGTATTTCAAAAAAATTCCTTACTGTGGAGGGTATAAATTAATTAGAACCTAGAAATAAAGGTATCAGGTACCCCTGCTAAAAGAATTTAGCATTAAGCGCAAAAGAAATTTTCATGTAATGTAATAGAACGACAGGTTCTATGAGCTTCTCGAAAGCGAAAACTTAGGAATGCTAGGCGCGAAGATAGATTATAATAGCTGTACGTTAGAAATTTATGATATTAGAATACCATTTTTCTTAGAATTAAATCTTAATAATTTTGTAATATATAAAGAAACTGTAGAAGATATTATCAACGTCCCCGTAAATAGTGAAGAAGGATTATCTTCGAATTTGAATTAGACAATGTCGTTATTCCGGAATCAATCGCCTTATCAAAGAATGGCATTAATAAAATCCCTTCCAGCGTCAATCAAAGGATACGCGTTAATTTTTTACAATAATAAGTCATAGAACATATTTTTACGTAGATGTTAATGAAAAGCCACGAAATTGTTGTCCGAATTTAGATATACCTAATGTAATTAGAACTTAATATTTTATTATACAAGAGAAGTCTGAAATTATTGCACTTTACAAAAAGTATAAAGATATGCTTTTCAATGATAATTCAGATTGAACGTTTACCAACGCGGTTAAATATAAAATTAGAATGACTGATAACGAATTGATCTATTGTAAATCTTATAGATAACTATATCCTTAAAGATGAAGTACAAAATCAAATTCTGAAATTATTAAATAATAAAATAATTTCACCATACAACTTACCTGTATAGATAGTACCGAAGAAATTAGACGCCAGTGGCGCAAACAAACGGTGATTACTAATAGCAGAAGACAAATGCCTACTCCCAAGAATAGAGAAAATTGTGGAAAACCCAGGAAAGTGTATATATTTCTCTACTTTAGATTTAGCGCAAGGTTTCCAATAAATAGAAATGAACCAGGAATTCATTGAAAAGAACGTTTTCACTGTGAACAAAGTTAGCTACGAATATCTAAGAACGCTGTTTGGCTTGAGAAACACTACCAGTACGTTTCAACGTGCTATGGATGATTTGTTTCGCGAACATCTAAATAAATCTTATTTCGCATATCTGGACGATATGTAAGAGCAGCGTTTGAGAAGTAACAATTCACCTTAAAAGTCCACTTAGATCAATTGAAATTTTTATGCAGCAAAGTCGCCTTTTTGGACACATGATTACACCTAAAAGAATCAAACCTAACCCTTCAAAATTAATGGCGATTCGAAGCTACTCTGTACCTAAACCTGTCAAAGAAATCAGACTGTTCATTGATTTAATAAGGGACTATAGGAAATTTGTGCAACGTTTGGCAAAAATTGTTCAACACTTTACGAAATGTTTAAAAGAACTCTAGAATCTATATAAATAACAAAGGTTACCTGCAAGCTTTTCACCATTGCAAACAATTATTAATCAACTCCCCTATATTGACTTACCGAGATTTTGTGGTATGTTCCATAACACTACAGACGCAACAAATGGTATATTATCTCAGAATAGTAAAGAAATTTTTTATTATTCTACAGCCTTAAATAGTACCGAAATGAACTGTTCAACAATCATAAAAGAACTATTGGTAATCGTAGAGAAGACGAAACGTTTTAGGCTTTATGCCTAGGGAAAGGATTTTCGTTGTAGAATCTGGTTATAAATCTCTTATCTGACTATTTCTCTTCAAAATTCAAAAGTTACGTTAGTGAAATGGTGAATCAAACTTGAAGAATTCACCTAGAACATATAATGCAAAAAGGGTAACGGAAATTCAGTTTTTGACGCGCTATCTCGTATGAAAACTAACGTAAAGGAATTTAAAGACCGTCTGTGCTTACTTCCGTAGTTAATAATATCGTTGAATAGACCAAATTACCAATCTAATGCGAAGATGAATCGATAGACGAAGAAACAAAATAGCTCTGGTAATGCCCGTCATACTGTACAAGAAACCCTATTCTCACTATGCCAATTTCATAACAACGCGTAAATAACTTCACTAATAGGATAATCACAAAATGTGCTGATCAATTTAGTATTTGTTATAAGAACCTGTTCATTAAGAATAATTATACACCATAACCATTAGACAGGGATCCAAATTAGAAGATTTTACAAACATATTTAGCTACTACTATTACTTTTACCAAGCATGCCATTCCCTTAACGGCGTAGACATGCCTCCACCTTCTCAACCACTGCATGCACCCATGCACCAATCCCCTATCGCCCCTCTCACTGCCGCCAACCTTCGCCACAACTACCAGCACTACACAGTATCCACACCATCCTACTATTACTCAGCAATCTCTACTATCACCCATTCCTTATTTTTCTCCATTCCTGTCTGTCGTTACACACTTCTTTTGCTTCCATTAAATTCATACAATGTTTTTGACAAGCTCTCCTATACTTTTCTCTTTCCCGGTCTACCACTACCCAGTTTTACACACATAGCTGCCTCATATATTCTCTTTGTTAAGCGTTCATTACAAATTCGTTCCACATGTCCAAACCATCTTAACGCATTTCTTTCGCCTGGCACGTATCCATCATATTCATTCCTTACTCTGTCACGTCTTGTTTTGCCACATGCAGCTCTTAGGCACCTCATTCTTACGGCGATTATTTTACTTATATGCTTCTTCTGACATACTCAAGTATTACTATCATATAAAACAGTTGGCAAATATACACTGTTGTACACAGCCTTCTTTGTTTCCATACTTAACTGTTCATCTTTGGATACTGACCAGATCCTGCCAATTACTCTTCTGTCTGCTTTCACTCTGTTTTCAATTTCACTATCTACTTGTCCATACTTCGCAAACATTCTGACAAGGTAAACAAACTTATCCCCTTGCTCAATTATCTCGCTATCCAACATCGGCTGACATATTTCCTTTTCACCTTTCCTAGTGAAAACCATTACCTTTGTTTTGACGCTATTGATCTTCCAATCCATCGCTTCAATTACTTCTACAAATGTATTCAGCATTCGTTACATTTGACTCATACTTTTAGCTGCTAGTACTGCGCCATCTACATACATCAGTACTTTGGCATCTTAACTGCCTATATCTATACCACTCAAGTACTCACATGCACTTGTTATTTTTTATTCATAAATATGTTAAACAACCAAGGAGACATCACGCATTCTTGTCTCACACCTTGCTTAAATTCATAGTACTCACTAATCGCACCATTCACTCTCATCTACGCTTTGCTTCCATCATACATTGCTTTTATTGCATTCTGTTGTTCTCCCTTTACACCATACTCCGTCAGAGTTGCCCATAGCTTGCATCTATTCACACTATCGTATGCTTTTACTAAATCCACAAATGTACAATAGACTTTCTCATTAACTTTCAAACACTTCTCGACCATTTGCTACAGACTAAACATTTGATCCATGCACCCTCGTCCAGGCATAAATCCACGCTGTACATCTAATACCTTCGTTTCAGTGTTTATGCGAACTCTGTCAATTATAATTCTACCAAACACCTTCCCAGCTAAACTTAATAAACTTATAGTTCTATAGTTATTTCATTCATATCTACCATCCTTGCCTTTGTACAGAGGCACGATAATAGCACCCTTACAGTCCTCTGGTACTCTTGTTAACTGAACACAAGCATAAAATAGTTTGGAAACCATTCACCTAGTTGCATAACGCCATAGTTTAGCATTTCGTTTATAACTTCATCTACTTGAGAAGCCTTACCATTTTTTAGCATTTTTATTGCACTTCGTACTTTTTCCACGCCTATAGCATTACACTGGTCAACACATATTTTGCTGCCGGACTGTTTTAAGCTGTTATTAACTAAGTTTGATGCGCTGAATCCAAAAATATCATCAGATTTTCTCTATCAGCTCGTGTTTAAAAGATATGAGCACGTATTTGTATTTACTTTACTGA
>JAHWXV010160032.1:0-70234 GCA_024586415.1 Phrixothrix hirtus
GACTTCATTATTGACAAAAACAAATTGGAGTACATTAGATGTAAGTATTGGTATGACCAGGAGTGGAAAGTAGTTTTTTTCGGACAACCATTGTTGCTCTTACTGTATTTAATCTATTGTGGTTCATCACGTAATCGTTTTCTTTTATTAGGCACCCTGGGATGTTTAGTGTTAGTATAGTCATCAAGCATATATGACATGCATTATGAAGATGACCTACCGAGATTACTTGCAGTGACAAGAGGCATTACATCTGGAGACTTGGCGAACATTTTATTAAATGCTTCAAAGTATTGCCATGTAACACTACTTCGCCCAGTTTGATTATTATTCTCTTTAACGCGTTTATGTCTTCTTTAAATTTCTAAATTTGATGTCGCACTGGTCACCAGTAAACTTAAAACTTTGAATACACGTATCGTGCTATTTTTCATATCAAATTGTACAACGTCTTTCCTGTATGAAAAGATTTTCTTACATAAGCCTAAAGCAACAAATTAGGTTTCAGAAGATAATGTTGACCGTTGTTAACAACTTTTCTCTGCAAGTACTACAATAAATAAATAAATGTAAAGTAAAAATTAAATTTGCCATTTTTATGTCTAATGAAGTGTATGTCACACACATTACGTGTATAGATATACAAATATGCGAATGTCCACAAATGATTAAAATATTATTTACATTTATTTTGGGAATGATAATTGGAACTGTCGCCCATCCAAGATACTGGACACGCAAAACCCTGCTTAACTCCAGAGTTTTTCTTTGATAATTCGCTTCATTGCATTTTTTTAGAAAACCTCTACATTCGCGTAAAAGGAGGTCAAAAAAATTGTTATAGCCGTTTTCGAGAAAATCGCAGAAAACTTAAATATCATAAAATTAAAGTGGCACTTCCGGTCATTAGATTTGAACTAAATTCTTGTCGTCTTATGTACGGAAGATAAAAAACTTAAAGACAGTTTTCGATTTTCATATGATGATTTGTTTTTGAGATATGTTGTTCACAACTAATACTCTAAGTACTCCGGTTACTTGATTTTAAAAAATTCCTTGTTTAATATAAAATTAAATTAAATAGCTAAAAATATACTAAGTTTAAAAAATCGTTACAGCCGATTTCAAGAAAACCGTGAAAATGAAGAATTCGGAAAATAGTTAAAAATGATTGAAATAGAGTGTTCCGGTTATTTGCTATTAACTAAATTTTTGATTTTGCATACAAAGGTAATTATGACCTTAAATATATATTTTCATTTAGCTAGGTCTTTTAGTTTCTTATTTATTTTATTCAGAGTTAACGGTGAAAGTACTTCCGCTTACTCGATTTACAGAAAGTTTTCTGAGTAACCGCCTAGACTATATAAAAAGGTCTTGAATTTCTAAGAAATAAAATAAATTTTTAAAAAATCGTTGCAACCGATTTCAAGAAAACCTCGAAATACGAAAAATTCCGAAAATATCTAAAATGACAAAAATAAAGTGCTACTTCCGGTTATTAAATTTTAACCAAATTCTTGTTATGGCACACTAATATAATTATGACCTCAAATATAAATTCTCATTTAGCTAGGGCTTTTAGTTTCATAGTTATTTTATTCAGAGTTAATGATGAAAGTACTTCTGGTTACTTGAGTTACGGAAAATTTTGTTAGAAACCGCCTAAATTACATGAAAGGGTATTAAATATAGAAAATTTCAAAAGAATCGTTAGAGTCGATTTCGAGAAAATCTCAAAAAAACAAAATATGATAAGAGTAAAGTGGCACTTCCGGTTATCCGATTTTAGTGAAATTCTTGCAGTCGCGTGCGACGATGAATACAAATTCATATATACAATTTTGTTTTTCTGGGACTTCTCGTTTTCGAGTTATCGTCTACACAGACACACACACATAGACCATTTTCCAAAACTATGATTTTCATACTCAGTGGACCCGAAAACGCATACTTTCACTAAAATTTCCACATCGAAAATTTTGGTCGAAAACAATACTTTCTCTTTTACCTATATTTCATATAGGCTAAGAGAAAATAAAAATTAAGGTTAATTTCATAAATAAGTTTACCAACAGATGGCGTACACAATATTTTAGTTACTGTATATAAAATCAAAGATAAGTGGCAAAATCTAAATGACCTCGATGCTTCACTTTTTAAAAAAGGCACTGTATTACTATATATTGCGATGTCAAAGTGTACGCCACAAAAATGAAGTATAATATTTTCCGCGCTACATAAATGTAGTGACTTATTGCTATAAAGTTTTATTGTGCGCTGTCAAAATTTGGTTAGAAATATTAACGTGTCAACAAATATATTAAAGAAGCGTTTGTAAAGAAAACATCGCTTTTGTTACAAATTTAAGATCTGGTGCTAATAATTTAAGCAGTTAATTTGCCGTATTACTTTTGTTGTACAGATGATGTTTTGCAGCGCATGTATACTCTGAGAAATACACAAGTCAAAAAACTATCTGTTCATCTTATATTAAACGAGCGAAACAAAAAATTGCTAAAACTATTTTAAACTGTTACTCAATCTGTCACAATTATTTTTAAAAATTGAATTAAGAATACATACAAAAGTAAATAGAAAAGTTATTCTTTTGTTTTGTGCCATGGTGTATTTCCCATACGTCTTAAAATTGGTAACGAATTCTATGACGCAACAAGGTACTTTTAATGCAGGAACTTGTTTCTATAATTCAAATTTTTAGGATTTTAGTTGGATGCACTGTTACATATATTGAGGCTATCGAGTTATAAATTTCACACTATAAAATCTCCTGTCAAATGTAAATTCTACAAATTTGTTTTTAATGGGAAAATAGCGCTTTTTACCTAATGACATCAGATTTTAATTTTATATTTGTGACATTTTTGGTCCAGTATTTAAAAGAATTTTTGTTTTCCTGATCAGTTTGACATTCTTTTAACCCCAGATTTTTGCGGACGTAGACAATTTTTATCACTACCAATATTTATCGATAAAAACTCCACGTGGAGAGGATATTGCTGCCAATGTAACAAAAATTTAGCAAGAATTATAGAATTGATTACAGGTTTTTATTTTATTGGTGATGTGACATCATAGATGTGTTATACAGCAACATCACGCAACGTTATCATACCCTTAACCGCAAATCTTGTAAACATAACCTTGGCAGTTGAAAAAAATTTTGTCGATATTACTTAAATGGTATTTCAAATCTTTATGCATTAAATGTAACAATAACTTTCGTTACAATAATATAAAACTCGCAAACAAAGTTTTGACAACCCTACAAAACATCACCAAATGTACCGTCAAAATGTAACTAGAACTTCAATAACAAAGTTATTTTAATCCAACGTTTTAAGGTGTCAGCCCTAAATTATCAACTAGGATGTCATAACACCATCAAAAATAAAAAGTCGGCATCGATGGTAGTTAGTATTTGCTTATACGGCCAAGAGATACGGGTTCAAACCCGATTAAGGTCGGTAAATTTTTCAGCGGAGAAAAAATTAAATCGTGGGTCTCGCGTCAATGCGATGTTTGGCACGTTAAAAATATGTACTAGCGGTGGAACTCCTTCAGATCCGGTAAAAATTTAGTACGTATGGCGAAATAATCATGGTAGCTGAAGCTAAGAGGGCCAACGGTATTTACACATTCCAAAACCTCAATCAGAAAAGAAGATAACTGTGTACTAAATCAATGACAAATACTAAGTATTTTGGATTGCCCCAGCGCCCCGATTATAGCTGTTAGAGACATTTTCCAGTAAAAGTGTAAATTAATGTAAAAGTATTAAGGCTCTAATTTCATTAAGAATAATTTCTTCTATGGGCATTTGTCAAACATGAAAGCTTCATTTATTGATTGAATTTTTGAACTAAGGCAAATAGTGACGAATTAAATTAGATGGAGATGGTGATTGTAAGTAACTTTGTAAACGACCGGATAACAGAATTAACAATTATTTCGGTTGCGTGTTTCGGTGTTCCAACTTGCATTTCTCTGTCCCTATTTCTAGCACAATTATAAATTAGGGACCTACGTCCAATCCACCCCATGTCAACTAGAGTACGTTGTTTTTGAACAAGAGAAATTTCGTTTATTTTTGAGCAAGTTATTTTTCAGAAAGTTGGTCGAAGAATTACGAATAAATGTACAGTCGACGTTGCTTGGTATAATTGTCCGAATTTTGATTAGTTTTGGGATCTATAGGATTGTCAACCTTAGAGCCCCGTTTGCGGCAACAAGTAGGAAAACATATTGTATAGTGTATAAAATACACTACATACGTTTTTTAATTGGTTGTCGCAAACCAGACAAACCAGTTTCTGACATGGACGTATCCAAAACTTTTTCGAAGGGTCGTCCCTAAGTGATAACGGCAATGTGTTTGTAACTAGAAATAGAAAGTGTCACGTTCATGAATGCATAATTTTCACATGTTTGACATCATTCTATTTCATTCAACTAAGTGAAACATGAACGTTGCCATTTTAAACCCCAAGCACCGTCATTTGCGCTGTATGATGTAGATGATGTTGCCATTGGTTTGCTCATCCCAAAAAACTACTCCCGCATTTTTATCTATGCCGTTCCCAGAATAAAATAGGCCATCTTTACATCTTGAATGCGCTCAAGCGGCAAAAGTGTACTACCGCCTTAAGGTACAATTAGCGTGTACAATTTACTTATGATTCCTACCGGATGTAAGGGGAGCTGTAGTAAAGCATTGTTAGCATCATAATTTAAAGGAACTCAAAAATGCGATATTACTAACACAGATGTTAAGGTAATAAATACGTTATAACTTGCGGCTTAAATATTTGACTTAATTGATTAAAAAGTTTAAAATGTTTTGCATATATCCTAAATTTGGGTTTAAATTGCGCGTATAATGCAACGTACATCTAGTTTTGTTAAGCAGTAATTGCGTTATATTGTAAACACTTTTAGATAGGTATACTATATTTTTCTATATTTCACCTTAATGTTTAAGCGACAACAGGAATAATGTTTTTCATACATATGTAACTTGGGGCGACCCAAAATACAAAATTGGCTAAGAAATGTTGTTAACAATTTGTAAAACATTAACATTTTATAATTTATTAATGAAAGTGCAGGGGTCGGAATGAATCCCTTACCTAATATGATGCAGACCCGCCGTTGGTGTCCAATATGGACTAAATTTTCCTAGAAGTAGACAAAAATAAGTCCTAGGTAGTGGATAAGGGAATCTTGTACCATTCTTCATGTAATACTTGCTCAAATCCTGTACTCTAAAAGCAACCACAGGGACTCAATAATATTAAGGTCTGGCGACTGTGGGAGTCATCAGCATATATGAATCGAAGCATTACCTGCAGAAAACAATGTATGCACCATGGAACAGATCTGGTCATCCAAAACGTTTTGAATGATGCCCAAATCGTACCGAATCTCCACTGTGTTTCACTTTTAGTAGGAGCTTGAGAAATCGTGTAAAGGACGACTCATCAGGCGTGATGGCATTCTTTCACTGACGCTTCATTAGTATTTTGGCATTCACCGGGTTTACCAGTGCTTTGGTAATTGTAGAGTTTCCTTCTCAATGCTTTTGTAAACAGAAATTCAGCTCAGAAATCACTTTTTGTTTTCTTATACTTGATTACAAGCCTCCACGATGTTCTCATATCTCTATTAGTCAGTTTACACTTTTGTTCAGGCTTGTTGTTTATCTGATAACATTTTTTCGAACTTAAGAGACGGTACTTCACGATATGCCAGATAAACTTTCTACTTTAGACGCAGATGCAATCGCTAAGCGGGCATCAACAATTTACCATTTTTAAAAGTCTGTAATTGCATAGAACGATGTTTACAGATTGAAAAATTCGTCACCCAAGTGAAACAAATAACTGTAAAGTCACGCATGTGCTCAAGTCGAAAATCACTTTTCATTGTTGCTCAATATTGTGCAACCTCTGTATATAATCTGTGAAATGAAACAGATATAATTCTAATTTCGGGAATAAATAAATAAAACCCGAAAATTTGTGTTAAGATTCCTCGACTCTGCACATGCCTACATTGGACTTACTGTAATTAAATACGGCATCAAACAATTGTTTAGTTTAGAAAAATGTATATTTTGGGTAACATATTAGTCTTTGAATTACATCGAACTAAGTTTTTTGTTTTCCTAGATGTGACCTATAATATTAAAAACTAAATTGCGCTGAACACGCTTAGTTTATCAAACAGATTTTCGTTCGGAAATTCGTTCGGGTAACATGTCACTGTGGGCGGAATGAAGATAACCTTCCCCCTCTATAATATGCAGTCGTGATTAACATTTGAAAGTGACACTCTACTTTTGACATCCGAATGTACCACATATGTTATTTCTATTCTATTTCCAACTTTATTTAATAAAAAACTTCCTAGAATTCAATTTCGCGTCGGAGGCGTACCCTAAATTATTATTAAACGGTAAGGAGGCAATCTTCTGATCATCCTGAGCATCGACGCTGTTTGATTTTAACCCATTGCATTAGTCAGCATCGGAAACAATTAAACTTTCACCAATGTTTTAGAAAATTTATAGCATAAATTTTTAGAACGAATTTGTGTCGAGTAATCGTAATTTATTTAAGAATCAAGATTAACTTAAATAATTAAGATAATGTTAATTTAATACAATTAGAACGGTTTAAAATCACACGGTATTGCAAAGTTGTTTTAATTGCATTTAATGTGGTAATAATTTATAATCTAAAGCCGGGGCTCCACTATCTGCTATCATGGATTTGTGGGTTGCATATTATATAGAATTTATCTATTTAAACGTATTTTTGAAAATTATAGGAAAAATATTATTTTTAATTAAGATAAATGAAACTCTTAGATCATTCTAATTATGAAGTGCTTAGATATATGTGAAATAGTGATTCTCCTGGCAAGGTTGATAACGGTTTTTAACCAGTCAACGCGTTAAACCTTTTTTTTTATAAATACCAGTATTACAAACACTATTTCAGTTGTTTTATTTCTGTCACTAATCGAAAGGAGGAATTGATTCTCAAGGCAGTAATTAACATAAGGAAGAGCGAAATTAAGGGAGATTGTTTGGCCGCACATTATTGTATAAGATTACATTAGAAATTACTGAAGTTTGCCCTATATACGTGGTGCTATCTAAAAATTGCCGAAATTGTTTTATTAAAAAGTATGTACACTTATAAAATAATTGACTGCATCTTCTTCGAAGTAATCTGCTGCTTCGATGCATTGATCCCAGCGCAATTTTATTTCTTGAAAACACTGCTAGAAGTCATTTTTCGTCAGCTTCTGGCTCTATTGCATCAAATCGTTTCCCTGAGTTCCACATTCATTATAGGGAACAAAACAAACCATAGGGGTTAGGTCGAGATCGTCGAAATCAAAAACTGACGCAATGCAGCATATTCCAAACTCGTCTAATAAAATTCGCTGGGAAGTTCATTGTGACAAACCCAAATGTTTACAAACGTCAAGAACTATTTGTTGACGATCTACGTGCACTTTTTCACAGTTCACGTGCGCCCTGAACATTCATCATCTTCGATAGATGTTCTGCAGTTCTTAAAAGGCAGGTTTGCCTCCATAGATTAATATCGAAAAGCTTGTTTTAGCATTTGATCCGTCGTGCGCCCTGTCTTCCCGAGTGTAAAACAAAATTTAACAAAACTCATTGCTATTTCAAGTCGGCAATCGCGAAACATCACAAATGTGCAATTTATTGGTCAACTCGCACTTGTTTTTAAAGGGAAAACCAACTTTTTTGTGAACATTAAATTGTTGCATAACAAGTGCGAGATAATCCTTTGTTTAAATCTTACAACCTAATACTACAAAGGTTTTTGAAAATAATCATGATTAGTTGGTTGTAAAAGGCTAGTGTAACCATACTAAGCTATAGGGCTGAAATCCTTCATCCTTAGAATTTATATCATAGTGAATTTTCACTTGATCGCTATCTATCCGAATATTATTCCGCAATATTTGGTGAGTAGAGTTTAGCCGAATGTTCTCGACGAACACATTTTCGGCACTCTCCTCTTTTCAAATCATTATCATTATCTCAGGCCCAAACAACACTTTAGCCTAAGCCTCGCTGGTTGTAAGTGTAAGTAGTGTAAGTATTGATCCTATTCTCGCTACGTATTTTCTCCAGTGATTCAATTCGTGCGGTCCACCGTTCCCTCCAAAATAGCTAACGAATTTTTACACCGATGTTTTGGCTACAGTAGCTTGGTAAAGTGTATGCCTCGGTCCCTTTTCGAAAATAGACCTATTTATGCAGTCTTATCGGCACTTTCCGTCTTCCAAGTGGACAGTTCCCCGAAGCGCATACTTGGCACAATTCCTTGCATTTCCCTTGCAGTTTATCCAATAAAATCATTTGCCGACTTTCACAATCTTCTCCACTTCCATATGTACTTTGAATGGACCTTTATCTAGTTATCGCAAAATTTCTACCACTTTATTCCTCAGACGTATCAACTGCATTTTTATTTTCTCTTACCTATATGAAATAAATTATAGAGAAAGTATTGTTTTCGTCCAAAATTTTCGATATCGAAATTTTAGAGGAAATACACGTTTTGGGGTTCCCTGAGTCCGAAAATTATGTTTTTAAAAATTGGTCTGTCTGTGTGTGTGTGAATGTGGATGCGTGCGTGGGTGCATGAGTGCGAGCGAGCGTGCGTGCGTGCGTGCGCGCGTGTGTGTGAACAAAATATCTCGAAAATGAGAAGTCGTAGATAAACGAAATTTTATATTTGAGTTTGTATCCATCCTCGCACGCGACTGCAACAATTTCACTAAAATCTAAAAACCGGAAGTGCCACTTTACTCTTGTAATTTTTTGGTTTTTCGCGATTTTCTTTGAAATCGGCTCTAACGATTTTTTTTAAATTTATTGTATTTCTTACATATTTAATGCCCTTTCATATAATTAAGACAATTTCTCAAAAAAATGTCCGTAAAACGAGTAACCAGAAGTAGTCGTACCATTAACTACGACTAAAGTAACTATAAAACTGAAGGTCCTAAATAAATGAAAATTTGTATATGATATCCGAACTACCTTTGTATGCTAAATCAAGAATTTTGTTAGTATCGGATAACCAGAAGCACAACTTTATTTCTGTTATTTTTAGATATTTTCTGAATTTTCCGTTTTTCGCGATTTCCTCAAAATCGGCTATAACGATTTTTTTAAAACTTATTTCAGTTCTTGCACTTTTAATGACCTTTCATATAGTTTAGGCCGTTACTCAGAAACTTTTCCGCAAATTGAGTAACCGGAAGTACCTACACCGTTAATTTAAAATAAAATAACCATGAAACTAAAAGTGCTAGCTGAATGAAAATGTATATTTGTGGCGGTAACTGCATTGGTATTCTAAATCAAGAATTTGGTTAAAATCGAATAACCGGA
Source organism: Phrixothrix hirtus (assembly GCA_024586415.1). NCBI lineage: Eukaryota > Metazoa > Arthropoda > Insecta > Coleoptera > Phengodidae > Phrixothrix > Phrixothrix hirtus. The sequence goes on from JAHWXV010160032.1 coordinate 9,470, forward strand.
AGTTCCACTTTATTTCCGTCATTTTTAAATATTTTCCGAATTTTCGAGATTTTCTTGAAATCGGCTCTAACGATTTTTTTAAAACTTAGTAAATTTCTTGGTTACTTCATTCCGTTTTACAAGAATCAAGCTGTATCTCTAATAAATTTTTGAAAGTCGAGTAACCCGAAGTACTTAGTGTATTAATTGCGAACAACATATCTCAAAAACTAAATATGAATTTGAATGAAATTGTATATTTAAGTTTTTTATCTTCTGCAAATGAGATGTCAAGAATTTAGGTAAAATCGAATGACCGAAAGTGCCACTTTATTCTTGCTTTAACAGCTTTAACTTTTATTTTTAAATGTGCTACGGTTATTATGTATTTAATTCCCATTTATGTGAACTTAACAGTTTTTCTGAAAAATGCGTTGAAGCAAGTTGTCAGAGAAAATTTCCAAAGCTAAGCAGCCTGTCCAATAACTTGGATGGATGTCCGTTACAATTATCGTTTCCAAAATAAACGTAAATAATAATTTAATCATTTGTGGACACTATTTCCATGTCTATGTGCGTAAGAGAAAGTCGTGTGTGTTTCACACCAAATTTTTTCAGATCCATTTGCATTCTCCTGCTTTCTCTTCAGAAGACTCTCTTAGATCTACAACGAATTCTACTGAGCCTAGAATGCTTTAACCATGGGATTAAATGTTGACATCTTCCATGCAGATCTTCGATCATCGTTCATCTATCTCAAGAGCAACTTCAAATCTGGATTGTATTCTTAGCCTTGCCTCATCTTTTCGTTATTAACAGTAATACATGCAAGACATTCTTCTGCTTTTGAATCCAATTGAGAACAGTGGTTGCAGTATTCTTGACATGGTTTTCTCGACAAAGTATAGTCTGTTCGATGTTCGAATTAGAAATCATATTCTTGCAGCCATCCAATTCATTTGGTGTTTTGGCCTTTTGAATTACTAAACTAAAACAAATATTTCAATCCCACGTGAGGAGTCCTCGGTAGGAAATTTCGCCCATACAGATATTTGTAGCGTTATTCAATTGATTTTATAAACTACTCTTGCACATTTTGGATCTGCGACAGTGCACCGCCGGTACCAACATGACCAGCATCAGTGTCTAAGACAAATAGGTCCTCAATTCTAGGATAACTGGGTATAATTGCGGTTATCAAAACCAGCTGACGCGGTTGAGTTCTTAGTTACGTTTTGTGAAAAATGTTGCAATCCCTTCAAGTTCACGCACAAACCGGCTTTTGGTTATGGTCCTTCTCACACTGGCCAAATCTTTCCTGGATCAGTTATCACGCTTTTTTCAGAAACTACATGATCAAAGTACTTTCTACAGTAAATCGCACTTTTTTGGATATTTATAGGTTGGCACTGCGCAATCTTTGAAACACCTCTTCAAAATTTTTCAATTGTTCATTGAAGGACTTTCCGATTACTATGGCAGCCTCCAAGATAGTCTTCACGGGATCAGTTCGATTAACATTTGGAACATCGCTGGAGCATTGCACAGACCAAACGGCGTCACAATGAATTTCCAGAATCGCGATCCATTAGTGAATGTCATTTTATCACAATTTTCAGGCTTTATACCAACTTACCAATATCCAATTTTCTTGCTTCCTAAAGTCGAGGAGGTGGAAAGCGTATCCAATGTATTATCAGTCTTAGGTAACGGGTAGCTACTTTTTCAGTTACGTTGTTCAAACGACGATAATCTACATAGAATCTATTGCTACCATCTTTCTTCTATAAGATGACTCAATAATCTCTTTGTTGGACTTGTCCTCGATTATATATTTGGCTTCTTCTCGTTTGGTTGTTGTCGTATCAATTGAACATGTCCGGTACTATTTTCTGTGTCACTAAGTTTCTTCTTCTCGTTAACAGTTGGTCAGTTTTCTTCTTTTGCCCAAGTATAGCACGGAGTTTGAATAAACGCTTCACATACAAAACTTTTTTCATTGATCTTCATGGAATGCATTACAGTTGATATTGGTGTGCACAACCCCAATTCAGTGCCCTTCTTCACGTCATCCGGAAGACGTCGACATTCATCAAGCGCATGGGTGCCATTTCCTTGACTTCAACTTCCCATACTTAGCTTCCAGGATTCTTACTCGTACTGGGTGGATGGCCAATACCTATTGTTTCACTTCTGCAAGGATTTCTCTGTCTTTGAATCCAAACTCGGTCATTATATCCATTCCCAATATTACATCGTTCCAGCATCAACTATTACTCGGTGCTTACAACACCTACAATCAATTTCAATCTTTGTTATATTACCTTAAACGGTTGCCCGAATTCCAGTAGCTGTTCGTAACCTGGTATTCGTAAGCAACAATTTTCCATCCGTGACGACGTTTGGTCCCATCATAGTTTTTGTTGTTCTCATATACAGAAACGTATTCTGCGACGGTTACATCAATTTACAGATTGTTTGGTTTGTGCCAATAATGTCACTTGGATAGTGACTTCCGGGACTTGACTAGCAGAAATAAATGTTCATCGCTTCACATTGATTCCCTCCAGTTTTTCTAATACTCTATGTCGTCGGGGTGGCGATCCTCATTTCTACAAGATGCTTTTAAATACGTTTCTATTTCATACATTTCCACCACGGTGGTTATTGTTTACTTGGTCTTTGTATTCTAATTCTTCTCAAAACCGCTTCTTCCTGGATTTCCTTCAGCGCTTATATCCGGGCATGGTTTTAGGGTGCTTTTTTGGCCGTTTCGAATTTGGGCAAGCTAATCTTGGTGTCCGCTCTGTTATTGTGTCCCGAAGACCGTCAACAAGCACTCTTACCTCAGATTTCTCAATGAAACTCTCTAAGCCTATGAGATACGTTAATCTAACTAAGCGTGCAATTTTGATTTTAAATTCCTGGAGGTTTCCTTCAATCTTTCGAACTGTATTTCTTAATTGGGAATTTTAGCAAACTTGCTGCAAGTGTTAATCTCGATAAGGCACTTCCAATCATTAAAGAAGGTAGTCAAAATTGTTTTGTAGGTCATCTGGCACAGTTTGCAAAATATCTAAAGCCACTATCGACGCTGTAAACTTTTCTTTCGTGGTCTACTGGTTTTCTTTTGCAAACGCCCTGGATTCTTTGTAACAGTTGGTCCAAGGTGTTTTCCAATCATGCGGATCTTTTTCAATAGTGGGTAAATACGCGGTTCGATATGCATTCACTTTTTTTCGTTTCTCATGATATTCTTATTCTGGTGAACTAAATTGTTTGGTTATTTATGTATACTTTGTGCACATTTTATTGACCTTTTCCGTGATGTCTTTATACTTCATTGTTATCTTATCGATTTTTTCTGCGATGCCTTCGATTTTTTCTTTTAATCACTAATCCATTTGTAATTTTTTCTTGAATTCCTACTTTTAATTCCTTCTTAAGCTAATATAATTTATTCTATTAGATGTGATCTTATTTCTTCCTGTAATTGTTTGTGATTTTATTTCATATTTTCTTGTAATTTCTTTTGACTTGATTTGATGGCTTCTTGTAACCTGTTTTGATTGGAATATGTTTTATCTCGCATTTCCTGCAGTATTTCCTGTTACGAATTCATATTTTGTCGACGGTTCTTGTGACCAGCATAATTATAAAACACTTAACACTAGCTTATATTCATTTGTATACATTTATTTACTTATTTTCCATTAGTGAACACTTTAAATAGCTAACTCCACACCTGACACCAATTCTATCGAATTCGCAAGTTATTTAATTATTTTACAATTTATAACCAATTATAATTCTACACGCATTTGTTTGTTTCTAATTTGTTTTTCAATCTCTTTGCGCTTAAGTGGCGATATCATAACTAAATTATGATTTATGTATTTGTATGAAAACTGTAACATTGAGATTAAACTGGAAAATTTTAGACAAAATGGCTCCTTTTTTGCTGTGTACTTCGATCTAGCAGCATGACTCATGGTGGACCTAAAATAGTAGATGGGGTGTAAACAAATTTTAACACCATTGATTATACTTGAAAGATTGATACTTCAATTACTATTTACTGCAAAGAATCTATATCGGAATCATCGCATCGAATGTTCTGGCATTTTCTAGATTTTTGCACACCAGATGTGGACGGCATATTTTCTAGTGGTTCGCTTTCAGCTTCGATTGTCGGTTGAGCATGCGTAGCTGCAGGGATGACTGGCCTTCCTGGTGGGACATTGAACCGTTTGCGTCTGTTTGGTCTTGTTTGTAGATCGGGGCTTCCGTTTTCTTTGAGAAATTCGAGTAGCGATTATCTATTTCAACAATTTGTGGACCATTTTCAGTCATAAGTCTTTGTGGCAGACGTTTTAAAACTTCCTGTGGATTGTAGGGCCAAATATCCGAGGCTCGAAATCCAGACAACAGCTTTTCTTTGAATTTGCTTCAACTGCTTCTAAGGATTTCTTGAGAAGTTTTAGAAAGTCTCTTTTCTGAAATGCACCTTTTCATCTGAACTTCCACTCAGAATTCTTCTCATGTTTTTTTAAGGGGCGCAAAAAAAAGCAACATCTAAGGGCTGACAGAGATGTATTGAATTTGGTGGAAGTAAAATAAATCCTACATTCTGACGTTCACATTCTTCAATTTCTTCAACCGTTAAGTGACTAGACCAGTTGTCACCAATTAAAATCCTTGGTCCATTCTTCTTTCTAAAATAAGATAAGGCTATCAGTCAAAACCAATCCAAAAAATCTGGTGAGACAACACACTACTTTCTTTTACGCACATAGAATTGCCAATAGTGTCCACAAATGATTAGATTATTGTCTACGTTTATTTTGGAAACGATAATTGTAATGGTCACTCATAGAGCCGATTTCAAGAAAATCGCGAAAAACGAAAATTCGGAAAATATCCAAAAATGACAAAAATGAAGTGGAACTTCTGGTTACTCGATTTTAACCAAATTCTTCATTTGGCATACCAATGTAGTTACGACCACAAATATAATTTTCGTTCAGCTAGGACTTTTAGTTTCATAGTTACTTTATTTTAAGTTAACGCTGTAGGTACTTCCGGTCACTCAATTTACGGAAAAGTTTTTGAGAAACGGTCTAAACTACATGAAAGGTCATTAAATGGATACGAAATGAAATAAGTTTTAAAAAATCGTTAAAGCCGATTTTGAGAAAATTGCGAAAAACCGAAAATTCGAAAAATATCTAAAAATGGCAGAAATAAAGTTGTACTTCCGGTTATTCGATTCTAACAAAATTCTAGATTTAGCATACAAATATAGTTAGGATCTCATATACAAAGTTTCATTTATTTAGGACTATCAGTTTCATAGTTATTTTAGTCAGTTAATGGTAAGACTACTTCCGGTTACTCGTTTCATGGACATTTCTTGAGAAATTGTTTTAATTTATGAAAGGGCATTAAATTTCTAAGAAATATAATAAATTTTAAAAAAATCATTACAGCCGATTTCGAGAAAATTGCGAGAAAACAAAAATGACAAGAGTAAAGTGGCACTTCCGGTTATTGGTACACAAATATAAAATTTCGTTTGCATACGCGTGCGCACGCATGCACGCACGCACGCGCGCAAACAGACACGCACACGTACACACGCACCCACACTCACACGCACGCAAGCACACGCGCACGCTCGTACAGGCGCGCACGCGCATTCACGCCCACGCGCGCATATGCGCACACGTACACACGCGCGCACGCACACATGCACACGCACACACACGCACATATGGTCACGCACACACGCGCGCACGCGCACATTCACGCATTTGCACATGCCCACGCACACGCACATGCCCACGCACACGTACACGCACACACACACCACACAGACAGACCAATTTTTAGAAAAATGTTTTTCGGACTCGGTGGGCCCCAAAACGCATATTTCCACTAAAATTTCGTCATCAAAAATTTTGGACAAAAAAAATACTTTATACTATATTTCATATAGGTAAGAGAAAGTAAAAAGTTCTTGAATCAAAGCATCCTGAACTGCTTACACTGCAACCACATCCATTCGGCCCATCCTCTTCCCATTCCTGATATCGGTGTTTAGCCTTATACACAACGAGGGTTGGAAGAAGTCCGGTTCTTGCCGTAGCTGTTATCAATAAACTTACGCTAAATTTAAAGGAACCCATTATTCTATCGCAGTGTTTCGAGCCTCTTTTACAAATTACCTTGACATCACTGAAATTAGTCTCGTCGTAGTTAACTATTGACGATGGATCAACATTCTCCAGGAATGTTTGGAGCTCACTGAAATATTCCATTAAAGTGCCTTTACCTAATTGTACCCTACATGTCTTCATATTTTCACAAAATCTTGTCGTAAGATTACTGTATCTAGATAAAAATGACTTTACCCTGGAAGATTATCTTGGATTTTTTTTATATTCACCCCTGTTCGGTCGAAGTATTGTTTAACTATCATTCAGACATCGTACGGAGAAAGGGGAAATCCCCATTTTGCCGCCATTGTAATGGCCACAGCCAGCATTCCTTCTTCTTCTAACGATAATAACGTCTGGCCTCCGACTTTATTGACATTAATATTCTTAATTCTGTCGCCAATAGTGGATTTAGGTACACCATAAAATTCAGCAGCTTGCCGTATGGCCCTCTTGTGAGTTTTCACATCACGGATGGCATTTTCTAATAATTCTTGTTTATGATTTTGTTAGCCTCTACCACCTAGCACTTTTTTATAAATACAGCCCATGTCCGTAGTTGCGCCCTGAAAAACGGAAATTTTTTTATCACCCTGTATATGAAATACCTGTAAAGATAAACAAATGAACTACTCTCCAAAATACTCTTAAAACATCACCTTCTTATTAGTACGAACAAAAATTGTACAAAAACATGCAGCTGAGGTGGGCACAACTTACTTTTTAATTAAGAAATTCTTTACAAAACAAAAATTACGCCAAACGGAAAACTGATTGCGACTACAACCATAACACACCAATATCTGGAGGAAACTAAGCGGCAAACATGGCGTACAGTCATAAATGCGCTATCGTGTACAGGGTTCCCGCTGTGAACACATGCAAAAAATCTACCTCTTGTCCGAAGTCACCCCAAGTGTCCCAAGTCACCCCGTTTGACGGTACTGTACTCTAAACCAGTACTTATTTCGGTACGCTATAACTCGGCCCTACACATCTACTAGAATAACCCGGCACCACATAATTCGACTCTGGAAAACTTGGCCCTGGACAATCCGGCACCATACATCTCGGCACCGGAATAACTACAACTATTCCTTGTTTCTTTAAAATTATCTAATTTTAATTGTTTGAAACGTTGAATTCCAACAAGTATAACACCATTTCTAATAATTATAATAAAAAATTTATAATAACCTACAAGAATAAATCATTTTCGAAAATCTATTGTACTAAAATAACCAGATAATAGTTAAAACTAATTCCATTTGTAAAAACTTCTACACAGCTCTATTATTTTTCATAGTAAATTTCAATCATTATTAGATACGTTTATACTTATAAGGATTCAACATTAAAATCATTTTAAATAATTAAAACTCATATTAAAATTAAACGTTGCACCTTGTAAAGCTTCGCAGATGCGTTGTTGCCGACTGTAGTTGTCTGTGGCCGACTTGTCCCGGTGCCGAGTTATCGTGGTGCCGAGTTGTCCATTTCCGTATTTACTAGCGAAGTCGCCATGGAGTCTATAAAACGAAGTAAGATATCACAATTAGTTTAAATGTTGTGGGTTAATTATATTGTTCTTAACGCTAATAGCATTTCCGATTTATATGCACTGCATGGTTATGGTACATATTAGCTGCTTTCTTTTTATAAAAATAGTATGAAAACTAGGTAAACTGCAAAATATTGTACCTTTTTTATAAAAGAAAAATGGCTGATATGCACTGCATTAGTGTAATGCAGCAAATCGGAACGTTATGAGTTCCTATTCAAACGTAATATTATCTTGTGCTTCCATTTGCTTTTAGTGATTTTACAGATGACTTCCTCTTTCGGACTAGTGTTAGTAAAACTTGAGATATAATTATAACTTTCCTTCTGTATTAATTTATATAAAAATTGTCTAACTATTTGAACAAAATATTTGTAGTACAACTAATTCATTTTAGCCTATCAAAAACACTAAGCACTTAGAGAATTAGCATTGCCAACTTAAAAAAAATGAATTTCTCATATAGATGGGGCAGTGGTTGTTAACATTTGGAAATAAAACAAATACTACAGTATGTGTTTAACAAATTATATACAGGTCTGCACAAAAACTCTGTTCTGGAGTAGTGATACAAGTAATTATTTATTATGTTTATTGTGTGTTTATGTTTAGCAAATAGACTAATACTATGTCTTAATATTGTATTGTACAAATAGTTGTACGTTGAATTTGAGCCATACTGTGCAGAGATTTACAGAGGGTGACTAATCCTTTATTACATTCACTTGTTAGATTTCGGACCAGAGTTTTTAGTAAATAGCGACTGTATAAAACTATCTACTGTAGCACTTATTTTTCTATTTCTAAACTAAACCGCCTTTTATTTCAATGCTGCATTATTTACTGATTGACTAGCTGGAAAAAAATTACAACAGAATGAAACGGAAAGAGGCGATTCTTTGTGAATCTTTATGTTTTGGCACATAATTACCTACAAAACTTGAAGGATTTAATTGTTTTTCAGTTCATAATTTTTATGGAAGTCATAAATGTAATTGAGGAAAAGGATATTTGTAATTTGTATTTCTTGTACGATTTAATTTATTTTCTTTTTTTTGAAGAGGCGAGTCTCGCAAAATCAACGTATCCAACTTTTTATATAAAGTTATAATTAGCTTTTTCATAAAACAATACGTTTGGTCACAAAGAACAAGTTAGGTTGCGTGTTTATGTCATTATATTGTTTGTTATGTCACTATGCAACTTGACCATGAATCACGGCTCCAAGGAAGTTACTTAATTAGATCCAGTTTGAGTTAAATGTACAAACGTTTGTTAAATTGTTGTGCAACACATTGTACGTTTTTGCGATGGACGGAATTTTAAGAATACAACTTGCACATTAATCTTTAATGTTATTTCGCAATTTAATTGAGAAATTAGTCGAATTTCTAATGAATAATTAAATAAAAAGATGCTTTGTTGCTGAAATTTAATTAGCCGGAATTATTTATATAATTTTCTACTAATGAAACATCTTACATTAATTAGCTGCCTTTTGGTTGTAAATTATATATAATAACGAACGGAATTTTGGGCAGTTGAGATTATAAACCACTGATTACATCTATTAAAAATATGAAGTGTCCCGAATGTTTATTCGTGCATGTTTTGCCATTTAGGTACAAGCAAATAAATAATAACGGTGTATTAATTACTAATTAGTCGGATTAAAAAATTAATTGAAATGCTGACATTCTAGCGAAGATGCTGTACTAATAAGAAAACACTTAAAATTACTTACCTTTAGACCTCGTTACTTGAAAAACTTAACAGAGCGCCACCCGTTTTATACGTCATAAATTAAAAAAGTGAATAAGTAAACTGATTTCTACTTGGTCGGCCGCGACATCAGTAATTACAACTAGAATGGCGAATACTTGGGTCAATCGTTGCTTCTTCTCAAATATAATATTTATCTATGAGATTGCATCTTGATACCATCAAGTTTCGTAACTATCAATTCTCTAATAAAATTTCTATCAATTATTGTTTCATCTTTCTATTCTTTAGATTTGATTTTGATCATTCCTTTTCTCAAAGTAAAGAAATAACTAGAGACATATTTGAAATTGTTCAATTCTTCAAATACAATTTATGTCAAATATTACTGTGTTAGAAGAAGAAAACTGATACGTTCTTCTAGACCTGGTTTTGGTGAAGTCGGTTCGTTTTTGAAATGCTTTCAAAACGAATTCATCTTCTAAATTTTCAATTATTATAAATGTAATTAGGTACTTCATCATAAAATAAAATCCAATCGTTTGTCAATGAAATTTTTAATCTTGGCTTAATCTTTCCTTCGGTTGCGGTAGTTTTAAACTAGCGAACTTTCTTAACCCTGAAATATCTTTGCAACAATTCTGGGAAGGAGGTATATTTGATGTTTTTTTATTCTGCAGCTTTTCCATATGATGCCACAGTATTTCATCAATGACAATTTAATTAAATATTTTTGAAGAATAACAATAATTGTTTTTGATTTCTATTAAGCGGTTTCTCCTTCTACCATGAAATAGCTTTGTATCGGTTTTGAGAGGGACGCTGAATTATTTGGCTTCCTATTTTATGTATTTTCCTGATAATACCACGACATTTCGTCATATCAGAAATTATTGGCCTTACAATATCATTACAACAATTTTGAGGAGGAAGAATATTCGATTCGTTTTCTATTCTATGCTTTTCTCAAAGTACGTCTCAAAATTTCTTCGTAAGTTTTCGAAAATAACAGTAGTTGTTTTGATTTTCAATTTAGCATCTTTCCAAAGGGGTGACTTAACTCATCTTCACATGAAAGAGGTTTGTAACGGTTTTGAAGAGGAGGAAGTTTGTATTTTCAAAATGACGCCTATGAATTACTAGTAAACTTTCCTGATCTTGAAATATTTTTATAACAACTTTAAGGAGCAAAAATACTGGCTCTTTTATTATTTTTTTACGTTGTTGTCTTCATATCTCTTTAACTGAGAATTTAATTGACTCTGGCAGAGTTTTGATCAGTAACAATAAATGTTCCGACCTCCTGTTTAGTGCTACTTGACTTGGGAAGATAATTTGCTCTAAAAGGCTTTAGTTCAGTTTTCTGGAGAAGGAAAATGTTTTTCGCTGTCTATTTTATGAGTTTTCCAAATAATATTCCAACATTTCTTCATTAAGTGCCTTTATTGACCTTGAAATATCTTGATATTTATTCAATGGGGTTTCAATTGAATCTTTTTGAGCAATTGCAATAGTGGTTCTGGTAGTATTTTGAAGGATGGCTTAATGCGTCTTCATCCTGAAAGAGCTTTTATCAATTTGGAAAGGAGGTAGAATTCTTTTGCTTTCTATTCTATGTGATAATACCGCAACATTTCGTCACGAGAACTTTATTGGCGTCACAATATTGTTACAACAATTTTGAGGAGGAAGAATACTCGATTTGTTTTCTATTCTATGCTTTTCCCAAAGTATACCTCAAAATTTCTTCATAAGTTTTCGAAAATAACAATAGTTGTTTTGGTTTTCAATTTAGCAGCTTTCCAAAGGGTAACTTAATTCATCTTCGCATCAAAGAGGTTTGTAACTGTTTTGATGAGGAAGAAGTTTGCGTTTTCAAAATGACGCCCCTGAATTACTTCATTATCGAACTTTGCTGACCTTGAAATATTTTTATAACTTTGAGGGGCAAAAATATTGGCCCCTTCATTCGTTTTTTACGTTGTTGTCTTCATATTTCTTCAACTGAGAATTTAATTGACTCTGGCAGAGTTTTGATCAGTAACAATAAATGTTTCGACCTCCTGTTTAGTGCTACTTGACTTGGGAAGATAATTTGCTCTAAAAGGCTTTCGTTCAGTTTTCTGGAGGAGGAAATGTTTTCCGCTGTCTAGTTTACTAGTTTTCCAAATAATATTCCAACATTTCTTCATTAAGTGCCTTTATTGACCTCGAAATATCTTGATATTTATTCAATGTGGCTTCAATTGAACCTTTTTGAGCAATTACAATAGTTGTTCTGTCAGTATTGTGAAGGATGGCTTAATGCGTCTTCATCCTGAAAGAGCTTTATATCGGTTTGGGAAGGAGGTAGAATTGATTTGCTTTTCCATTTCGTTATAAGAACTTTATTGACGCCACAATATTTTTACAACAATTTTGAGGAGGAAGAATTTCGATTTGTTTTCTATTCTATAGTTTTCTCAAAGTATGCCTCAATATTTCTTCAAAGGAATTTAAATGAACCTAGCAGGGCGTCATATAGGTTTTCAGTAGAAAACAGTTGTTTTGGCCTTAAATTTAGTGGCTTTCCAGAGAGTGACTTACGTCAACTTCATCTAAGGAGATTTGTAATGGTTTTTCGAATTATGCCTCATGGTCTTAAAATATCTTAATAACAACTATGTGGAGGAAGAATACTCAATTTTTTATTCTTCTGTTTTTCCGATCTTGTCTTCATATTTCCTCAACTGAGAATTTAATTAACTCTGGTAGAACATATGTAAGTTTTTCAGTTTTTCAAGAGATGGCTTGGTGCTTCTTAACTTGGGAGGTAATTCACTCTGAACCGCTTTAGTTCCGTTTCAAGGAGGAGGAAAATGTTTTTGCTTTCTGTTTTATGGGCTTCCCAAATATTGCCCCAACATGACCTTGAAATATCTTTATAACAGTTTTGAGAAAGAAGACTACCAGATTTATTTCCTATTCTGCGGCTTTTCTAGATAATATCTCGATATTTCTTCAAAGGGAATTTAATTAAGGCTAGCACTGCATTGTCAGTTTTAAAAAGTAGCTATAGCTGTTTTGGCTTTGTATTTAGCCACTTCCCAAAGGGCGACTTGTGATTGAATTTGAACCAATCTCAGACTTTAGCAATGAATTCAACTGGACCCTAATGTATTTTCAGTTGAAAACGTAATTCACCGTGAAAAAACCTTGTGAAGATTTTGAGGAGAAGCAAAATTGTTTTGCTTTCTATTTTATATTTTCTATATGATGCCTCAACACTTGTTTTGACTAACTTGGCCTTGAAATATCTTTGTAACGATTTTTAGGAGGAAGAATAGTCGATCAGTTTTTTATTCTATGACTCTCTTTTTATGGGAATATAACGTGGCAATGATTATTTTGGTTTGCTATTGAGAAAATTTGCTACGTGTTAGAATATTTAAATTTTAAACCAGTTTCCCGCCTTAATATGGCAAAATTCTAGAGTCTCCTAAGAGAAGAGAATACTTTAAAAAATCGACTAACAAATCAGTTTCGTTTAATTTCTGCTGTCACGGGTGTTAAAATAAATGTGTAAATAAATCCAAATCCAAAATTTTCATGCAAGGGGGCGTTTCTCTTCTAGATTAGCTCAAAGAATAAATTGCCTCCTGAGTTTTTAATTTATCTCCATGACTGAGAATTCTAAACAAGTTAAAGTGAGGGTACGTGGAGCCCTGGCTTTATTTTATACGTAGCAATAGAAATGATTCAATTTTGTTGGTCATAATCACTGTCAATGCTCTTAGTATTAGTGAAACAAAGATAAAGTATCAAAAATAATTTGCAGTAGGTTTACATAGCGTTCCTAGCGATTCGATCCGCATCGTTAAGTGTTAACATTTTACGTTGCAAAGTTACGGCATAATTTAATTAAACCAATAAGTGACAAATAAGTAATAATGGTTGAAAACACGAACGGTAGCTAATTTGTGTAAAATTGCGGAACTTATAGAAAGTATTTTGCCTTGGTCTCATTGTTTTACTTCTTTTGACTCTTTTGCTGATTTAACATCTTTAGGTTTTATACATTTCTGCTCGATGTAGCATTGCAGGAAACCGACTCTACGAGTCCTAAAAGCTTCTAGCTCATAAAAACCATTAATGTAACGCCGGAAGTGACAACATAAGTCTGACATTTAAGAAACGAATTTTTCATGCAAAACAAAATTTGTACGGGTATTGTTTTTGTCCTGTATTCAAGAGATTGGAATTTGAATTGTATGCTAAGATTTTTCGTAAATTATTACATCTATGCACTACTTAAATTTTAACCTTTTAATTAAAATAAAGTTATGTTTCATGCCGGATTTTTTAAAACTTTTGGATATGAAATATAAGCAAAATTTCAATGCTAACGAACTATGCTACACAATTTCCACCTAATAAAACATCGCAATGAACTAATTTGAAGTAAGAAGAATTTAAAAAGTATTCATGATGTGAGAAGTCTAACAAAAGAATTTTAGTTCATTGATTTTCATAAATACCGTTAGGATCATAATCATTAATCTTAATTATGCCTTTCAGATTTAAAGTTCATTGGTTTTAGTCATAACTAGTTACCTTTAAGGGTTTGGAGATGATTATACGTTGTAATAGAAATGCCATCTTTGATTGAGCCTTTATGTACTTATTTTAGTGTCTGTAAAATGAGGAGGCGCTTGAAAAGCAACTTCTTTGTCTGTCTACTGTAAATTGAACTTTAGTCTAGTTTTAAAATAGCCTGTTAACATTTCGACGTTATATTTTTCAAATTTCGCGCTTTTAGCAATAGAGATGGGCGACACAAAATGTTCTTTATTTAATTAGAGATGCTCTACTTTTATTAATTATTTTAAATATTGTAAAGCGGCATCTTATTCTTTGCTTGCGCTTTAGATTTGTGTAACAAGGAAGCAATTTGTTTGAGCCTTGATTTTGAAAAGGTCCATGACTTTTCGACGGGCATTTAAAATCTCAGCGCTACTTACGTAATATATTGCAAACATTTATTGTCGGTTTAGATAAAACCTGGAAAATTTATCTCGACTGTCATGTCGAATGGTAACAAAATAATTTTTTTCTTAATTACTGGCTTGAGAAAGGCACGTCCCGAATACTTGATTGACGCTAAAAATTCATCCTTTGAGTAACGCTATTATTTTGAAAGCAATATCATCACTTCAGAATGTGTATTCCGGCCAAAAAAGAAGAGAGATAGTAACCGTAGCCGTAAAAATATCTGCAGTAACAAAGCGTTGAAGATAATACCTTAATATTCACCAGGTGTGAGCATCTTGGACCAAACAAATCATTTTATGTCAAAATGAACTTATTTGAGGATGAAACTGCAACAGCAAGAATGAAATAAGAGTTTAAGGTCAAACGACATATTTTCTAAGATAGTCAAAGTTTTGAAGAAAGAAGGTCACAATTTGAATTAAAGACAGACATCAACGCGACCCCAAATTCTTCTAAAGAAAAATTTTAAAGTTCCCAAAAAAGGAAATTGATGAAAAAGTAAGCTTGGATTCAAGTCAAACAGATTTTAACGTTTTCCCCTTTGGGAAAAAGAACCAAGTTAAAAAGTATTTAACAATTCTGGATTGTTTCATTTTTCCTAAGAAATGATTCAAGACCTTAAAATAAATCCCTGGAGGATAAAATTGTAGCTCAAAACTTTTCCCCTACTTCTTGACGTAAACAAAATCGGAAATCAAAACGAACGTTTCGCAAAGACTTCTACCAATGACAAAATTTTAGGTCAAGAGAAAATGAAGAAATTGTATAAACAAGTGACGTCGAAATCCTGAGTTTGACTAAACAAAGTTTTTAAATTAAAATATGTTTGATATAAGCAACAAACATACACGGATGATATTCCACTGTTAGAGAATTACGAAACTTACGCCTTACGTAGCAGTTAAGCTAGGAAATCTGTTTTGCACACATTTTCGTGAAGACTAATTCTTAACTGAAGCCTGTACTTGAATGAATGGCGCCTGAGAACAGTTCGAACGTCTTAGTCAGCGACATCTATGTGCCACAGCACAAACTGGTACCAGGAAAAGCTTGCCAAACGTCATTAACATTTCTAGCTATGCAAAATGTCTTCACAATTGAGCTTTCCAAAAGCGTTTATTGAGGAAAAATATTCTATTGAATCGATTTACAGAAACAAATTACAGAAGTTCTACTTTGAAAGAAGATGAGAAATCTGAGCGCGGCAATCGATTTTTGTTGAAAAACTTCTACCGAAATCTGTGTTTGAATGAATAGCATCTAACATCACTTCTGAGTGTTTTTTCAGCAACATCTATGTGCTGAGATAACACAAACAATTGTTTCCGTGGAACGTATCAGAAAACGGCCAAAATTGTGACTAATAAAGAAACCTTCAAGATTATGCTTTGCTAAAACATTTATAAATGCGAACGACTCATTTGCCGTTTTACAGAACTGTCTGAGAACTAAATTGGTTGTAAGTCAGTGTGTTAATTAACAGTGGATAAGGCACACACATAATAAATTAAATGAAATTAAAGATATAGTGTAAACAGAAAACACAGGCAATGAATACAAATCTAAGAAAATAAGCAAGTAGGAAAGTGATGCTAATATACTTACAAAGTATGTAGACGATGTACAACTATTTTGTTTTGTATTGGTTATATACATGTGTGATGGAATTTGTGAATGTCTTTGAGGCGGTGCTTAGTAAAAGGCTTTAACCCCTTGCCTTACGATTTAAGATTCAACAGCGTGGTCCCAAAATGTAAACATAACTGCGAGCCTTCGACCCATTCCACGGCTCGGCAAATTAGTCTTAAGTTGAATTCAGACTAGTTAAATAATTCATAAAATTATAACTGATCTACATACACTTTTACAGCTGTAGCAGGCACATTGCGATTTGTTTACTGCGATAAATAACAGGACAAGGCGATTGCCCTTTCACATAATTGAACAAATTTATAAATAATGTATACATTTTTTTTAACAATTTTGAAGAAGTTATTTATTAATAACTGATAAAAATAGAGTTTAGTCATGCACTGTACTAAGAAAATGTGTTATATGTAAAGACAGCTTGTGCAATTATTTATTGACATTTTTAATTTTACACCTAAAATCGATTTTCATTTCAGAAATTGCGTGACATCATCCTACACTTAAAATAAAAATACTTTAAACACTTTTTTGATACAATGACAGAATAAAAATTAGTTTTATCCCGTCCTTATTTAAATTATTATTGACTAGACCCTGCTTTTTAGGCAAGCCCGGCCCGGCCCGGCCGACATACCACGGGCCATGCTCGTGATAGTCAGTTTTGGGCCTGCCGACGTACTACAGGCCATGCCCGTGATAGTCAGTTTTGGCCGACGAAGGTACCACGGACTAGGCTCGTGATAATCTGTTTTGGCTCGAAAATCTGACCACGAGCCTCACACGTGGTTGTAGGCCAAAGGGTTAATGAAGAAAAAACTTGTATTCAAGAAAGGCGAACGCCATATTTATCGCTTTACAGAACAAAGATAGATGGCATGCGCATACGCGAAATGGACGAAATTCTAAAGTCAAATAATAACAAACTTTTGCTTTGTATAACGGTTAACAAAAACTGGAAGAAGATGGAGAATCGGTGTTTTGCAAAAGATTTTCATCGAAGAATAACCTTGACTTAAGCCTTTTCTTGAACAAGTAGCGCCTAACATCGTTTTTGTCAACGACATCCACGAACTCAAGATTATACAAACAAAATGTTTAAACTTTTCCAACAATTGCTTGACCAAACGCCATTGACATTTCTGACTAGTTAAAATCCCTTCACGGTTTGAGAAAAAAACTTCTATAAAACAGACACAAAAACAGAACAAAACTGGCAAAAATCTGCGAAGATGAGTTACAATCAATTTTTGTCTGTACTTGAATTAATAGCGCTTTTGTTAACAGCAAGATTTTTTAACAATTTCTTCCAATTTTGGTACCAGCAATCGTTGGCCTGTGTTCATTTGCTTTGCATTAAAGCACGCACTTGAATGAATGGCAGCTTCGAGAGTTTTCGTCGACAAAATGTGTTAAGGGTATAAATAACCTAAAAAAATGTTCTTATATTTTTTGATTGATTGCAGTATTTTTGTCTACTCAGGATTGTCCTGTACGGGCGTGCAAGTTGTGGCCCGCACAAAGGCGCGCAATTAATAAATGGGTACCACTGTTATCTCTGATTTGCATTTAATACGATATATAACTGAAAAAATTTAGGTTCTGGTGAAGAATACTTACGCAAAAAGCAAAAGGTTATGAGTCTACCCACGTTTTCTAAAAACAATGCACCGACGGGCCAAGACGGTGATCGGGGCTAGGTTAGACGCAGATTTCTTAATCGACATTATATAAACCTAGAACGACAGATTTTTTTCTATATAAAACTTGTTATTTTTAATTTCCTGATATCATACACTGCTTATAAATTTGTACAGAAAATTACATAGACTGCGCCACTTAATCGAATAGCTGCAGTTACATACCAAATAAATAAAAAAATTCTTAATTCTATTTTATGCGGGAGCTGAAACCGACAAGAGGCGGTCACGTCAAATTTTATCACTCTATGTTTTTATTTCGTTCCTAGCTGAAGGGTTGCATGTAGTAGACGAGAAACTCGATTTTTTTAAACATTTTTACTTTCTCTTACCCATATGAAATATAATATAGAGAAAGTATTGTTTTCGTCCAAAATGTTCGATGTCGAAATTTTAGTGGAAATACACGTTTTCAAGTCCCTTGAAACCAAAAATCATGTTTTTAAAAATTGATCTGTCTGTGCGCGCGCGCGCGTGCATGCGTGCGCGTGTACGTGCGCGCGTGCGTGCGTGTGCGCGTGCGTGCGTGCGTGCCTGAGTGCGTGCGTGCGTTCGAGCGTGCGTGCGTGCGTGCGTGCGTGCGTGCGTGCGTGCGTGCGTGCGTGCGTGCGTGTGTGTGTATGTGTGTGTGTGTGTGTGTGTGTATGTGTGTGTGAACAAAATATCTCGAAAACGAAAAGTCGTAGATAAACGAAATCTTATATTTGAGTTTGTATCCATCCTTGCACATGACTACAACAATTTCACTAAAATCCAATAACCGGAAGTGCCACTTTACTCTTGTCAGTTTTTGGTTTTTCGCGATTTTCTCGAAATCGGCTATAACAATTTTTTTTAATTTATCATATTTCTTAGAAAATTAATGCTCTTTCATATAAGTAAGACAATTTCTCAGAAAAATGTTGGTAAAACGAGTAACCGGAAGTAGACTTACCATTAACTATGACTAAAATAACTATGAAACTGATAGTCCTAAATAAATGAAAATTTGTATATGAGATCCTAACTACCTTTGCATGCTAATTCAAGAATTTTGTTAGAATCGTATAATCGGAAGTACAACTTTATTTCCGTTATTTTTAGATATTTTCCGAATTTTCGGTTTTTCGCGATTTTCTCAAAATCATATCTATCGATTTTTTAAAAACTTATTTCATTTCTTACCCATTTAATGACCTTTTATATAGTTAAGGCCATTTCTCAGAAACTTTTCCGTAAATTGAGTAACCGGAAATACCTACACCGTTAACTTAAAATAAAATAACTATTAAACTAAAAGTCCTAGCTGAATGAAAATTTGTATTTGTGGCCGTAACTACATTGGTATGCCAAATCAAGAATTTGGTTAAAATCAAATAGCCGGAAGTTCCACTTTATTTCCGTCATTTTTGAATTTTTTCCGAATTTTCGTTTTTCGCGATTTTCTTGAAATCGGCTCTAACGATTGTTTTTAAAACTTAGTAAATTTCTTGGTTACTTCATTCCGTTTTATATGAATCAAGCTGTATCTCTAATAAATTTTCGAAAATCGTGTAACGGGAAGTACTTAGTGTATTAATTCCGAACAACATATCTCAAAAACTAAATATGATATATGAATGAAATCGTATATTTGTTTTTTATCTTCTGCACATGAGATGTTAAAAATTTAAGTAAAATCGAATGATCGGAAGTGCCATTTTATGCTTGCGATTTTTGAGTTTTTTTGCGACTTTCTCGAAAACAGTTATAACTTTTATTTTTAAATGCGCTACGGTTATTATGTATTTAATTCCTCTTTACGTGAACTTAGCGGTTTTGCTGAAAAAATGCGCTGAAGCGAGTTATCAGAGAAAATCTCTAGAGTTAAGCAGGGTTTTGCGTGTGCAGTAACTTGGATAGATGACCGTTACAATTATCGTTTCCAAAATAAACGCAGACAATAATCTAATCATTTGTGGGCACTATTGTCATATCTATGTGCGTAAGAGAAAGTCGTGTGTTTTCTCACACCAGATTTCTTAAGTAGCGTTGCTTTGATTTATTAGTAGCCAGTCGAAGAGGGCATACGAAAAGTAGACAACAATATAATAAACAAAAAAGTGAACAATTTATAGAACGTCGTATATCTAGAAAAAACAACCTCCATAGAATGTTTCGGTCTACACAAACATCTTCACACCAAAATTAAAGCATATTTTAATTGTTTAAAATAAAAACAGTATCCAAGTTAGGCAAGAATAATTACGTTGTGCTCGGCTAATATTAATCTGACTTGCAAACTGTTCCAAAATTTGTACAGTTCAGTGGTGTGTAAACTAGCGTTGTCATTGTACTCGTTCTAAGGCCAATGTACGAATAACATTTCATTTTACAGAAGTAGAACGTTAAATGCGGGTTTGATTATCGCATCAACCCTACCACCTATGAAAAGATAAGAATGCTTTCGTACGAATGGTATAACGTGTGCTATTCGAAAAATCAAAGAAAACTAATGTAACAGATGCTTACCGCAAAAACGGCGGCTATAGTGTCTATTGTTAAATTTAAAAAAAAGCATTTGTTGCGTGCCCCGTCAATTTAAATTACAGCTACACGGGATTTGTGACGAAAATGATAAAAAGATATGTTTAAAATTGTCGGCAGATTTGTGTCTGTAATTTGATCAATGATTTTGGGGTTATGGGGTCATTATTGGCCTTTATACGTATTATTAAAACGGCAGGGTTGTGTGTCGCTCGAGGTGTAGGGCGCCACTTATTTGTTTTGTTAAGCGCAAGTGTTGCGTCAAAGGTCAATACTACCAAAGTAATTACGTCTTTTACAAATGAATGTTCATATATGTTACGTAAAAGTTGTTTTTAAATAAAGCGAAGCTCGTGCGTCGCTGTGAAGACAATAAAATTTTGCGCGATTCTATCTGGTGAATTCTCATCACCTTAAAAATGCGATAACTGAACATCAACCGACACGCCACTCTAGAAAGGAAGTATTTTATTCTCAAGAGAAAAATAGACTTTAATCTGCACATAATATAATGATACACCTAATAAAAAACTAGTTCTTGTTCAGTGATACCGTACATCCAACCACGCGAGGTAACTGCACGAGGGCATTACAAATTAATTGCTTCTTCGTGTGCTTTATGCCAGAGTAATCTCTTAATACACATTATAATAAATTACGCAATTAATCGGTACCAAACAAAGATTTGTGAGTGCTAACGGAAACCAACGACACTTGAGCACATAGAAAACCTAAGAAGTTATTGTTCTTTTTTTATGTGGATTGTACCGTTTAATAATAATAGCTTGATCCGTTCTTTTATGCAAACGTGATGCTATTTTCTCAACTGTTACAATACACTTTTAAAGAAGTTAATTAACCTTACCAGAATAAATCGCGATTTTATAAAAACTCTTTCCTAAACCACTTTTTAGTTATATCCTTGCTGCTGAATTTAGCTCAGCTTTGACGAAATTCATAAAACGAACATTCAAAGCTCGCTCTTTTCTTTGTTAGATATGATAGATTATACTAACTGTCAATATATTCAATCCCAAACTGTAAATAAGAAAGTTTTCTATTCAAATATCAATGGAGACTTTAACGCTGGTATGGCACACGATTTCTTTTTTAAAAGTCATATTATTTAATCTAAGCAACAACAGTACTTTTAATTAAGTATACACTTTCGCCCTTGTCTTCTTCATCTAGATTTGAAAAATTGAGAACAAAAAAAGAACGCACAGTTAACTAAAGTAAACGATTCAGTTCAATAGCTTCAACAAGTCCAAAACAAATTGAAACGATTATGTCGGCCATCTTGTCAATGTTTCGTAACACGGCTGTCTTGAGATTCCACAGATTTTTCTCACAATTATCGATACAGCTGAAATTAGATAATGGATTTTGTAACACAATGAAGGGGAAATAAACGACCTTACATTATATGATTATACCAGGCGCGATGAGAAAATAATAAAACGTTTCATTTATTATTTTGACGCAAAGAATAAAAAGCTTGGATTCGTCCTTTGTTAAAATATTTAAAGCCTAAGCAGATGCAATAGACATTCCAAAATCTAAAAAACTCAGCTGGCTTAAATCGAAAGTTTAAACGAAATTTCGTATTTGATCACAACAAAGCGTCGTGGTTCAAGGAGACGCAAATGTCCGAATTAGTATTGCCACACAAAACGTTTCATCTAATTTCATCTAAATATAGCGACTTATTAGTCCAAGAAATCTCAAATGCCAAATTCTAATTTCGGGACAGCAGATTCTCTTCAATTCCCTTGAGTTCGCTCAATTTAGCGTGCGAAAGCCCGTTTTCTCGCTGTGGCGTCAGGCATTCCAGGGCAGAGACCTTAGGAAATGTCTGTTCTTAAAGACCTCACGTCTCCAAGCGAATTTACGGGAGCATCTTACATCCAGGAATTTTAACGATCTGCGCAGATTGAAAAACATGTCGCATACCTTGTGATAATTTTCAATCCAATGTTAAAACCCACCGGAGCAGAAAATTTGAAGTATACCCCAAGGCACTAATTTCGTTGCGAAGCTTTTCTTAAAATCTACGTCTTCCATTATTCTCACATGAGTCGACGGTAAGTTGCGGACAGCAGACGCTCGTTAATTTCGTGAGGAATGAAAGCGGCGTCGTCCATTTTTCAGTGTGCAGAAGCCCAACTCATCTAAAGATCTCAAGGATTGTCCATCCGAATGCGTTCACAAGAGATGGCGAATTATAGTCAAGGCTAAAAATTTAGATATCAAAACACTGCGACGCGGCGATACATCAAAGTCTAAATAAAAACCCAACAGTTCGAAAAGATTTTGTCCTTGTAGAATGTCTCAACGTTAAATATTTAGGCTGCTAAGATTATTGTAACAAAGTAAAGACGTTAAAATTGTAAATCAACATTGTTCTCCAACAGTTCTAGATAAATTTAGACATGATATCCTAATCTGTTAGAAGAAGAAGAATAGAGAAGAATAACGAACTGGGCAGGCGACGAGTACAGTTGTCCTTCTGCTAACTTCAAGTCGTTTACGTTCTTTCTTGTGCTGCGCCTTAGGCCCCTGCTACTTGTAGCGGTGGGTCGGGACAGTATAAGAAACAGCATCTGTGTCTACAAGTCAAAGTCCAAATATGGAAACTATGGAAAACCCGTTAGCGATTGTGAAAGAAATCCTTGCGCTTTACACAGAGAACAGAACGTCTGAAATCAGCAAGAAAATTGCTCTACTACCAAAGACGCTACAAGAAAACATCTACGTGACAAATGCCGAAGAAAAAGCTATGAAATAGAAAAGCGAGAGCATTTGAAAACCGCCGCTTTGAACCAAACCACGGTAGCTTACAGCACGGGAGCAATATCCAAACGCGTCGCACAAACAACACTCTGCACTGCTACCGCAGCTAAAACGCGTCAAACTACGAAAGTAGAAGTAGACGTTAGAAAATTACCAGAGAAAATGCAGTACTCATTCAACGAGGAAGAAAACCAAGGGTTCACGGAAGTGAAAAACAGAAAACGAAAAACAACAAGCAGAGCAGCTATTGCAGATCCACCAAAGAGACGGGAAAAGGAAATAACAGTTAGCAACAAATATGAAGCTCTGTCAGACATGGAACAAGACACAGGAAACAGAAAAGATGAAGACACAATAGCGAAGAGGACGAGCACTATGAGGAAGGCGCCAAGGAACAAAAACAAGTGGAGTGTGATAGCAAAAACACCCCAATCACTAAATATCAAACCCAGGGAAGCTACCAACACCGCCCTAGATATAAAAATTCAGTCCGCCTCTGAAGAAGATTTCAGAAGCATCTATAAAACATTCGACGATAGGCAGATACCCTATCACACCTACCTCCTGCAACAGGAGAAACCACTAAGAGTTGTGATAAGGCGATTGTCAGAAGCTCTAACGGACGAAGAAATCAAAGAAGACCTGGAAAGAAAAGGCCTACCAGTTATTTCAGTGAAAAGGATAAGAAGTGGCAGAGATAAGCGGCCACTTCCACTCATCTACGTCGAATTACACAAGACGCAAGAAGGCAAGAATATTTACAACCTGAAGGAAGTCATGGCACTAAAGATCAGGGTAGAATCACCGAGAAAAGGCAGACGGGCGTAATGTAGTGCCACCGTTGCTAGAAATTTGGCCAGACGCAGAGGTGCTGCAAGGCGACCCCCAGCTGTGTTAAGTGCGCGAGTTCCCACCGCACACAAGACTGCCAGAAATTGCGGGGGTAACCACACTGCAAACTTCCAGGTGTGCTCGAGGTACCCAAGACCAAGACCGGAACCAAGATCAGAACCAAGAAAAGAAAGGCAAGAAATAGTGCAAAAAGTGCAGCAGGGAAGCATTTCATATGCTGATGCTGCTAGGGGCAAGACAACACCCGCCGCAGAGCAAAAAAAGCCATGCAGAAAGAGAAAAGCACGAAGAACACCAGTACTTTTCCTTCAACTTAAACAAGCTGTCACGCGTGTAAAATATCATCATGGAAATAACAAAAGATGTCACCACCTTCGCCGAGGGCGTCATGACAATCCTTACCAGGCTTCCGGACATAATTGCATTGTATAAGGAGGAGCCATAAGAAGCCACGTTCCAGGAGGAGGGGAGCCGCAGTATTTATACTGTAGCACACAACATCTAAAGTTAAAAGAGCACAATCAATGGGACGTAGGACAAGGTCCAGATACTCCAAAGCCTTGGAAAACATTGTCATTGTGTTAGAAGAAACAATTGTCGAAGTCAAGCTTCAAAAATATTGTGGCAAAATCTGCTTCAGTCTAAGGTCAAAACTCTTCCCCATATTGGACGCATCATGGGCCATAATTCATAATTCTTGTTGCAAGTTCAAGTTCTGTGGAGGTTTTTTTAAATATCGCGAGAAAATTGTATCCGCCTGAGGCGAGTCAAGGTTACAAAAAGTACAACTGTCGGGACCAAATATTTGGATAAATGTTGTTTTGCAAGCTTGCAAACTTTTGCTCAAGTTCTAAAGATAATCTAGAGGTTACGGCAAAATGGTTTTCTTCTTGCATGATTGTTGGAAACGTTAAGGTTCAAAAATGCACAAGTCTTCATCAAAGGTATCAGCAGAATCAGAAGTCGTTGCCCTCTTCCGTCAACACCCTCCCATTTCGGACGGTCACCTCCATAGATCTCTTTCGGGATGCCTTTTTAAACTGATCCGATGTGCGACGTCAAGTTCCCGTGTTTCCCTCAAATTCAACTCCAATGCTGACAATCGCTGCAAACGATAAAGGGTTCGCGGTCGACCGAGAAAACGCCGACTTTAGGGTTTCTGAGAAGTGGGCGTCTTGCGCCGTTGAATGCCCAAGGTGTCAATTAACGTTTCCTTATAAAACTTCTTAAAATTTTGAAAGAAGTCTCTTGAAAGCGTCTTTCCACTTTGTTCCGGTGATTGTCAAGGTCTAAAAGTGTATAGAAACGTCTGAAACTAATGAAATATTGAGGCACATGACTGTCGCAGTTCAAAACCTCAAAATTTTGATTAATTGAAAGATTGAAATTAAGCGAATTCCAGTTTGATTTCTGTTAAAATCGGCAAGATTGATGAAAGTACGTGTCGAAATTATCAAGTTCATGGACGTTTTTGTTATCACTTATCACTTCGGAAGATATTCAAAAAAATTGTATGCGTTCCCATAACAAACTGAGAACACTATTATCTTTTGGCAAAATGTTTGCAGAAACCTTGCGAAAAGTGTTGCTTCAAACTTTTAACCTGGCTTGACATTTAATGGCAGAGTCATCTAGTATTGAATTATAGGAAGTGACATTAAAATAAAGATGAAAGAGATTCTTATAAGTGAGAAGTTTAAATTTTAAATAAATAGAACAACTACATGAGTGAAAAGCCATATAATTGCAAGTTCAAATTTAAACAAATATATGAACATTTGCAAGGCTAGTCACCACCAAAATCGCATAAAACTTACATAAAAATGTAGGTAAGCGAGCAATAAAGTTTTGCATTTTCAAAGAGATCATGAGTTCGTCCTCGTTTGGACTCGTCAGCACGAGATAAACTGATGCACGCCTGGGCGTTTAGGCTTTCCTAATACTTGGTAATGAAAAAAAGAATCAAAGCTGAAATCCGCATTCCGCGACCGCTTTGAATGTCGACTTCGGCATTCAATTTTCCCAGATTTAGATGATCTCAATAGAAATCAAGGAGTTTTCCAAAAATGATGTTTCGAACTTTGGCGAAAACCGTTTGATAAAAGTTTTGCTCTACTTGTTGTATGCATTGTCCAAGAAAGTGTAAATATGCTGTTGAAAAACAGAGTTCTTCTTTGAACCTGGCTTACACGCGCAAACCTCGAGGTCAAATGTATAAATTATTGCTCTCAGAGGAATTTCTTTTTCTTTATTTCAACATAGGTGCAAAGTCCTGCTTTCTCTGTCCTGAAATAATTTTAAAATAAAAGTAAAATAATCGAAATGCTGCCTAACCGCTTTAGGATTGACGTCGTCCAAAAAAGCGCCACTGAGACAACGCTACTATACATACTGGTTTGAAGTGCAGCGAAAATGTCTATTAAAGCCAATATGGTCCAAATTAATTTAAACAGTATTGTTACAAACGAAGACTTGGTGTTGTTAAAATAAGTTGCTACCTTACTTTTTATTGGACTGCGAATTAGGCATGTAACTTTGGAAGCAACTAAAAAGAGCATGCGAACTTGTCGAAATAGTGTCTCAATTTTTCAACCGAAGTCTTTGGAGTATAAATGCTAAAAAAGCACAAATTTGCAAGTTAAAACTGCCAATAAACATTTCTACGTACAAGTGCTGGAAAGTTGTGCTCTGGTTCAAGCTCAAAGACTTAAGGTTTGAACTTGAAGCAACTACTGCGTTCTAAGTCAAATTAATATTAGGTTAAGTCAAGTGACGCCGTAAACGACTGCTTGTATAATATGTTATCTATGAAAACTCAAATTTAAAAGAAATATTGCCATAAAATCTCAATTCTTATTAGGATTGCCCAAGTCCAAGAAGTGTAATATTTTGCCTAAAAATTCAAGGTTTAGACTTTGTGATCAAACAGCTGGGTTTACCAAGGTCCAAAAAGTGCAGCGCCTGAAGCAAAGGTGTATTTTGATTTTGCAAAAATCCTAAAATCCTCAGAGTTGTCGAACAGAAATAAAAGAGCTGTCAATTGTTTAATCTCTGTTCAAAAAATTGCAATGGTTTCAAAAAGGAAAAATTGGACTAAAAGTGATGGCAAAGTCGATACCCGTTCTACTCTGTACAAGACCGTAAAGATCCAAAAAAATGCGCTAGCTTAAAATAGGCATTGCGGTTATATGATCAATAAGCCTAAAAAGTAAATATTGTCAAAATAATTTGTACTTGTTACTTTTTCCATAAGACGTGGGGTATTAAACAAATAAGTTTTAGGTAAGAAGACAGGGTTACCAACTTTTAAAATATTTTATTTTGGCGGCAAATCAAACTGTCTTCAACCTTTTTGAATCACCCTGTACAATCGAGTTAAGGTCAACAATAAAATTGAAAAACAAAGCTTGTCGAAATATTGCGATAAAATGATGCCCCAATCGTCCGTTTATAGCGATAGCAAAACGGGGGATTGGGCCCTCCGTCTAGCTCAGAAGCATTTCTCTTTATATATAAGTGAATAAGCTATGTCTATTATGCAAATGGATGCTGTAAGGAGTTGTTGATGTTCGCATAACAGGCGAGCTTGACACGGTGTAATAAACTCAAGCTTGTATACATAAATAAATAAGACAAACATAATTGATTTGTTAACAAAAGCTTTTATCACAGATAGTTATATCATATATTGAAGTTAAATCAAAATTACATAATAGAATTTATACTTTACGGATGATTTCAGAGTCAGTTGATAGGATGCTTCTCACTAGCAGAATTCAAAATTTTGCTGCGGAATCAAAGATGATTAGTTAAATGTGATTAATAATAAAATTACAAGACATCGGATCTTAAATTAAAATATGAGGTGCTGTAATTTAAATTATATAATTAGTCAACCGACAAATAGATCATCAGGTAATTTTGAACAAGTTAAAAATAATTATCTGACGCTGCTACCTAAATACTGATCGTTAAATTGCACAGAAAAGTTACTCTAATATGAGTAAATAAAATAAATTCGCATAATTACAAATTAATGAAATAACTGTGTTGTTTATAATTTTAATCCGAAAGAATTTTTAATAAGCGTGATAACCCTAATTCAGAAAAACCCAATTTAGAATTCTAAATATATGCAAGTCAAATGAAATACGAGTAGTTTGAATGTGGGAAAACTCAGAAAGATAAATAATTGTAACGGAACAAGGAGCACAACAGAGTTGGGATATGATTAATGTTGAATCGCAATCGTCTGAATAAATAAATATTGCTTCTCGCTATTAGAGAAAAGAAGATAAAAGAGACGTGCTCTTATACGTTATTTTCTGCATTAGTTAATACTGCTGCATAAAACAAGCCGGTGATGACTCCCACGGTCAGGTGTTCGTGTCTATTTTTGACAAGGCTGTTGTTACAGTACCGGCAAAACATTTTTGGTTTTTTCATCGTAACTTTTTTAAAAATCAACGAATCACTCTGAAATTTTCAGGGTATGTGCAGGACATGTTGTGCGATATGTGCGTGATGTATGATGTCATTTACCAAAATACACCATGATTTTCGAAATTATTGCTGATTTCTTTAAAAAAATGACTTTTTTATTTTTTGTTTTTCTTTTGTTTTGTGTTTTAAGTGATTTTTATACTGCTAAATTTGATGATTATTTATTGTAGAATATGGTAAAACCAGTTGGAAGTCGAAACCTCACCTCCCAGCAGCAGGGAGCTATCGCCCGTGGACATCGTCAGGGACTCACGCAAGTTCAACTTTCGAAGCAGTTCAATGTGGAAAAGTCGACAATATACGAGTTCCTGAAGAGGTGGAAGAGTCAGGGAGGTGTGGCGAAAACGTGGAAGAACGATCAGCCCGGATCACCTCGCGACTCGTCGACAGGGATATCGTCCGTCTGTCCCGCAGCAACTCTCGTCTGACGGCGGCGGACATCATCCGTCAGATTGGAGTCCCCAATGTCTCCAGCCCTTCTATTCGGACAATCCCGCTTCGTCTGCGGCAGGCCGGACTACATGGAAGACCTCCCGTCAAGAAGCCGATGATCAGCGAGAAGAACAGGAAGGCGCGCGTCGAGTTCGCGAGGAAGCATCTGCACTGCGGCAGGGCGGAGTGGTCCAACATCTTGTGGAGCGACGAAAGCAAGTACATGCTCTTCAGAACGGATGGGATTAAGTGGATTCGGCGTCCTGCTGGCACTAGATTCGACCCTAAGTACCAGCTTCCGACCATGAACCATGGAGGAGAATCGTGCATGGTGTGTGGCTGCTTCTCTGCCAAGGGAATGGGTCCGGTCGTCCACAGCGACTACATCATGGACCGATTCAAGTATGAGGGAATCCTGGAGAACAACATGCGACCCTATGCTCTTCGTTACATGGGCCAGGCGTTCGTTTTCCAGCAGGATAACTACCCCAAACATCGATCGAAGCATGTGACAGACTGGTTCGCCCGCGGCCATGT
The DNA here is from genome assembly GCA_024586415.1 of Phrixothrix hirtus. Classification (NCBI taxonomy): domain Eukaryota; kingdom Metazoa; phylum Arthropoda; class Insecta; order Coleoptera; family Phengodidae; genus Phrixothrix; species Phrixothrix hirtus. Next base: position 38,950 of record JAHWXV010160032.1, read on the forward strand.
GACCCTCCTGGACTGGCCCAGCCAGTCCCCCGACCTGAACATCATCGAGCCGCTGTGGAAAGAGCTGGAGCGATGTCTGGTGGGTCGACATACGAAGAACAAGGGCGAGAAGTTCGCCCAGCTGGTGGAGGGGAGGAAGATCCCGCAGACGACGATCGATACGCTCATCGACAGCATGCCCCACCGGTGCCAGGCTGTAATCGACACCAAGGGCTTCGCGATGAAGTATTGACATGCCACAACCTAGAAAAGTACCTTGGAACTTGAATACATGTTGTTGCATCCGGTTATTGCAGTGCAAAATGGTTGTTGATATTTTGTTGATTTCATGATTGTGATAAAAATATTTTTAAAATTTGATTTATTGGTGGTGTATTGAATTCCGGTATATTTTTCGGTTTTATATTGTGCCAGTAATATACTGTAAAAATTTCAGCCCAAAATATTGATTATGAAAGAAGTTACGCCTCGAAAACCAAAAGTTCATAAGTTTTTTGTCGATACTGTATCTGTGCAGTTGTGAATCAGATATCACATATTAGAATATTTGCTATTCTTTTAAAGAATGTATATACGATAAATATTATTTATAATATAAAATAATTCAGCTCACCAACCAAGCTTTGTTTACTACACCTTTTATTAATAATAAAAAAATGGTGATACCAAAATTTGATCAATTCCAACATCCAAATTTAAACTACACCCCCACCCTCGAAATGCTTTAATTGTAAAATTTTAACAAGAGACTCCTAATTAAGAACCAAAAAATGAAGAGCATGTCAGCCGGCTTATTCTGCTAACGCCTCCTACGCTATTGGAGGTTTTAGCTGCATTGTTAGATACCGTAAACGAACGTCTGCACAACACCAGGCTGAATAAGACTGCTGCGGCGTGACATGCTACCTGCGCTCTCCTCTACAACACAATATCACGCCATAATTCGCAATTATAGAAAACAAAGAAAATATACACTTACGGTGAACAATTTTGAGCTACTTCAACAAATTTCTACAAAATACCCATTAAATTTGATCTAAATCCTTGAATCCAATCTCGCTAATAATTTATTTATTTTATAAAGAAGAAACTTGAGCCTGTAGTACTGAAGTAAGGTGCATGTTACAATGTCTAGTTGCCCTGATTCTTATTGGAATTGTTGAGATCTAAGAAAGTGCAAATACGCAACTAAATTACACATCGAGGTTTATCAACAATAAAACTGAGCTAAAGCTTGTTGAATGTAGTGATAAAACGGCTTCCTAGGTTTATCCAATTTGGTATTGTCGATGCCCAAATAAGTACATCAAAGTTAGGTCAACAATAAGCCTGAAAAATGAGGATTGTTGAAATACTGCGATAAAATCATTTCCTCCCCTTTTCCTCATTGGAATTATCAAGGTCCAAGTGCAAATGCGCAAACTAAAAATGCAATTGAGGTTAGGTCAACAATAAAATGTCTTCCTTCGCTGATTCTCGTTAGGATTGTCAAGATTCAAGGAAGTATAAATATGCATGCCAAAAATACACATCGAAGTTCTGTAAACAATGAGACTGAAAAATGAAGCTTATCGAAGTATTGTCGAAAAATTACTTTCTGTCTTGATTGCCGGTATGATTGACAAGGACCAAGAAGGTACAAATGCACAAGCTAAAAATTCACATCTAAAATTTGTCTAAATATTGACATAAAATGACTTCTTGCCCTGATTCCCATTAAAATTGTTAAGATCTAAGAAAGCGCAAACATGCAAATCAGAATTATCAAACTGAATGGTGGACCTCTTTGAAATACCGATATAAAATGGTTTCTTGAATTGACCTGTGTTGCAATTGTAAGGTCGAAGTAAATGGAAATGTCCCTCCGAGGGTATACAAAACACTCCTAGGTAAAGTTTTTTGATAAATTGGGCAACCGGCCAGATGTAATCGATCAAATATGTATTTATCAAAGCACTGTAATGAAATGACACTTTACACAAAAATGTTTGCTAAAATTTTAAACGTTATACTTCTTAAACTCGCACCACGTTAAACTTGCTTCCGCGTAATGCATCTTTGTGGCCCAAAGATCTGGAAATTAGAGTAAGACAATTATATACTACAGGGAGTAATGAGAGGGTACAATCTAATTAAATTTAGACTGGTGTGGAGGTGTATATTATTTTGGATCATGTGAGGTCGATGCATTCCATCAATATCCCAAAAGAAAGTGATCATGGCTGTGCCATGAAAGAGTGTTGATTGCGAATAATGTTATTGCATTGACTATATTTTTATCTCTGGTCAAAATCATAGTTCAGGATTTGTCACTTGTGACAATCAGGGACAAAAACTCTTCCCCCTCAACAGTTCGGAACAAATTGTTTTTCTTTAACATCTGTGGACAAAACCGAGGTTTCAAGAAGCCCGTCTTGCGAAAAACTTCGAAAACCCGAGTGCTTTGATAATTTCGATTGCACAATGCCATCACAATTCAACATGTCTAGGCTTGTGATTGTAATAGAACGCACAGAGCTCTCTAATGGTCATCCAAGTCAGTTTCTCCACTTCCTAAAATTTTAATACTCTGAACCCAGCTACCAAGCGTACTTTATTAACTGTACAGCTTCCGTACATAGCAGATAGTCGTTTCTAAATGTTTATCGCAATCAACAATTCAATTACGGCTTGCTTAAAACGTGTCATTTACCTAAAAGCGGAACATTACAAATTTACAGTATTCAAAATTTCACCTTGCTATCTTTATCTTACCAAGAAAACAGGTGTAGGGCATTACATTCTAAACAATCCTCGTATAATACAATGTTGTAAATGTGATTTGAATTTGTAAGAAAAGTTCTGCATCCGAAAAATTTTTATGTTACGAATTTCTAAATAAAGACATTGGAGTTATTTTTCCCGTGTGACATAAAAATATTATAAAAACAGCTTTCTGTTTCACCTATAAATTTAAATAAAATACACGCCTATTTAAAAGCTTAAAAATATGAAAAGGGAATTGTCAAAATACTTTTAGGAATTGGCTTTTACATAGTCGACCTCTGGCGGACAAATAGAAACTAGAGGAAGAGCTTAGGGAAGCATTTTATCGCGAATTAATATTATGTTAATTTTATTGTTGAAAAATTTAGATTTGAGGCAACTTCCGTTTCAAAAGACAACGATGAGAACAAAAACAAGTTTTGAACTTCCCCTGCGGATTTGTAATTATGCATACCGGCTATTTACGCACTGTCCCTAACGCTTACTTTCAGAAATTAATAGTTGTGCAAACTTAATTCCTTTCCCAGAAAAATCTGCGTAAGTACGCACATCTTACATTTCTCTTCGAGTATTCTGTTTTGTCATTTCTACCTTTACTTAGTTCCAACGTTTGTGTTAGTTTTAAATCAGTTTCTCTAGTTTCCACGATACTTTATCGTAGAGGATCTCATCTTGCGATTGTCTGTTATAAAAATATTTGAATATAAATTTAAAAAATAATTACAGTACCAAAATTGGTGCAATTGTATATAAAATAAATAAAAAATTAAATTAAATTAAAATCAATTTTAGATTTGGATGTAAAAATACAATCTAAATAACGGGATATTTTAACGCGTGATTTGAACAAATTCCAAAAGTAAATAACATGTTTGGCAAAACTATAAGACCATTTAAAAGAAGCTGCAAGAATCATTTTCAATGGTAGTTTTAACATGCATGTTATCCTAAAGGTATAAATTAACGATGTTAGGAATTAAATTATAACTTAGGAATAATAACTGAATACAACTTCTACAAACATTTCGACTTCAAATCTTTTAAAAAACATACAGAACAAATATTTTTTTAAACAAACTTTTTGCCATGATATTTTAATTCTTTAATATCATAGCAACCGTTGTCATAGAAACTCAGAAACAACATGGCGGTTGACATTATGACGTCACATTTTAAATTTAAATTTCTGGAATTATATTTTAACTTTGCACCTTTGTGTTTCTTTTCAACTACACACATGATTTTAGTCTTGGGAAAATTTTATTTTTTTCCACAGATACAGCTGTATATGCAATAAATGGTCTCAAGAGAAATAATATTTAAGAAATGCAACCAATACTGAGAATGAGAAACGATAAGTAAACAAACAATTTTAGTGATTAAGGAAAAAGGTCAAATAAGAAAATTTGATACCATTTCAAAAATACTGTTAAATTCCCCGTTAACGGAGTGATAGCGTTGTAACCTTGCAATTTTGGTGACATTGGTTGTGTATATGAATATTGAAAGGTTTATTTAAAAAATCTATTTGTTAATTATTGGTACGTAAGAATTTTCTGCAACCATTGTTTGTAGTGTAGCCGTCATAGCATTATGTCAGTGAAAATAGGAGCGGTGTTTTAACAGTCAAAATTTTTGATTTTAAGCTTTCTTCCTATATCAAAACAAACAAATAAACCGAACTCCATTAGTCAATCATTATCCGCTATTCGTGGGTAAATAATGTGCTTCGATAACTTAATAGCGTTCCGATATTTTCTGCCCATGCACGATTATCGTAAAATGCCGTTAGCGTATACCGTGAAATATGCTTTATTTTTCTCTGTGTAATATGTCGACATTATACTATAATCTTTGTAAGAAAACATGACTGTTTTCAAATTTGGAAAAATAACTTTATATGTTAGAGAAAGAAAAAATAGTATCCAATAGGGATTAATAAAAGGCAAAAAAACAGTATCCAAATGTGAATAAAAAAGCAAAAAAAAGTATACCGTATTTTAATAATGGATAAAAGTTAAAGAACAGACGAAAAGCTTTTGAAATAGACTAAAAAAAGGAAAAATAAACAAAAGACAAAAAACATACAATAACAAAGACCTCAAGTTACTCGTAATTTGTAACTACTTTGTCGGTGATGAAGTCGTGTTTTAAAAAACTAATAAAGATGGGCGGTTGATTCTTAGTGTTTAGTATTAAAACATTAAATTTGTTATAACACTTTAATTTTTCTAGCTTTACAAGTGTGAACATTGAAATCCTCACTTTGCACGGTTGTATGATTTTTATAAAGTACATTTTGCACCACGAAAGCTTTTATTACTTTTAGTTGGTATGGACTTTTATTTGATTTGCATAAAAAACCAAGACGAGAACATTGTTAACTGAACCTTGAGAAAAAGAAAATGTCTTTATTCGGATGCACTGCAACCAAGCGGCTAGAGTTTTGCCCCCATACACTGTCTACATGAAATGCTTTTGAGCACCGAAAAATTGATTATCGCAGTTAGGTTAGGAGTTGTGAAAACGTTTTGACAAGAAGTAAAACTGCGAAAACAGTAAAACAGACCAAAAAGTCATGATAACTCATTAAAACAGAGATGTAAAGATCAATAGTCAAGAAAGATGTATGACAGGATAGAATAGAAAAACAAAGCTAGAATGTGATCAAGATACGCCTGACACGTATTTAGGCAATATTGATGAAGAAATATCAACACCACGCGATTGTAAGGTGGGTAAAACAATTTCGTAGTAGTGCATCATGCTGCAACAAAAAGAGCACTGACAGACCAAGTTTTTAGTGAATATATGTGCGGACGCAAGTCCGAAACGCCTTACTCTGTAGTTCTCGGTGCTGCGAATGTTAACCACGGCGACCTGCACTTTCATCTTTATAATATGCAGGTCATGGAATTGACAGTGTATCATAATTAACTAAATGCCATTTAAGCTTTACCATTGGGGAGTTAAACAAATTTACTCTTCGATATTTTAAATGAGTCTGTTATCCATAAGGGGCGTGGTAGAGGTTGGTTAAATTAAGAGGATTTACAAAATATACACACACAAAAATATACAATTTAAATTTATTGTCATGTAAAAATTCATACGACAAATTTAAAACTTGTCGAGACTTATTATGGGGGAATTTGAGGTTTAGTTGCAATTAATGAGAATATGACATAAAACAATACGTTATGGTAAACAAAAAATGTGAGTCGCTTACCTTAATTGTTGGCTTCTTTCACTTGCAATTAACTGTAAGAAACACAGAGGAATTTAAGGTATTGGATAATTAGGAACGATTGAGGGATATTTTTACAGTCACTGCAAGAGCAGATTTTAAATGATAAATTATTCTTGTTTTATATCTGGAGGTTGAAGGTTCCACAATAGATTTATGTTATTAAAAACGACACAAATGACATTTATTTTATGTTGTAACTAACATAATTGAGGTTTGATTTAATGCTATTGTTGGCTATTAAAGCGAGAAACGAAAAAACGGTGTTGATAATTCCAACATGTGTACGAGAAATAATAAATAGGATTGCAGTTTGAATGCAACCAAAGGTGTTCGCGAATAGCGACGTTCAATTAATAATGGAAACGAAATAAAATCGTATGCTTTTTGAAAGCGTTCATGAAAAATGTACAAAATTAAAAATACGTAAATATGTAAATAGATTCAAAATATAAATTAAATGGGCACAGCTGGCGCAAACAGGCAGTTCTCTGAAGAACTTTTACCGCAATTCGCAGATCCTGAATAACTTTATATGTTCAGTGAGACCTGTTTTAAATTATTAGATTTCTTGATGTTGAACGCCAGTGTGGAGTGTTATTGCGTGCTTCATTTTTATGGTCTTATAGTTCTTTGACGTCATCTAGGACTGTGCCATTATTGTTAATAGCAACCGCTACGTCTAGCTGTTGAACAATTACTTCCTACCGAAATTGGCCAACAAAAGTTTACCATAGATTTAATTTCAACACGACTATACTACCTACCATGACTATTTTGCGATATGCGTTTCCTGGTTGACCAATTTCATGATTTAAAAGTCTCTGTGTTTATTAACCCAAACTTCTTCTTAGGGGGTTCGTCCACACTCTCAATTACTGGGTGGTCTATGAGTCGCCGCGTGGAACATTTCCTTAGACTAGCTTTTCTTAAACTGTGTTCCACGAAACCCTGGGGTTCCGTGGAGATCACTCAGGGTTTCCGCGAAACTTACATGTTTTGCATATTGCATTAAAAACAAATCAGGGATTCCACGATAACAGTAGCTATTAAAAATGGATTCAGCGTATCTAAAGACCATCCAATACTTCGAGGATGATATAGTTCGTAATAGTGGACAGCCGCCTGGTATAATATTCAATAAATAAGATATAATGTCGCTAATATGCCGAGACAAAATGAAAATGTTAGTTTTCATTGTAATTTTCCTTTACTTCGCAGCATTTTGCAATCGACGAACCAATGCATGAATGTCAACAGAATAGAAGTATTCATTTTTAAGTCTGAACCAACGTGTAACACGCGTTTTTATGTCTTCTTCTGACTGAAAGGACTTACCTTTCAAATGTTCCTTCAAGAGATCAAGCAGATTGAAACACGGTAGTGCAAAATCGTGACTGTTCCAACCTAATGTTTGTATGCATGACATTAAGCAATACTGTACAACCTTTTGCGAACGAAAATTCTGTTCAGCCCTGTATGAAGTAAAGGAAACATAAATGCTAAGAAAAGTATACAATTAAAAAATCTCTCTAAAAGCTGAGAGAAAATTAAATTTGAACACATTCCAGAAAAGAGTTTGACTAAAGGTAAAAGTAAATAAAAGAATAAAAGATGAAGTGAATGCACTAAAAAAGCAAACTATTAAAATACGAATGAAAAAATTACTTTTTTTAACAAATGTAGCGGCAGAGATAGATAAGAAAAAGAGACGAGACATGTATAAAAAAAATAATAAAGAACGACATATATTTTTAGGTATTTTACATTATTCGTTAAACAATTTTTTTGTGTAAAAACGCATTTAAAATATGCGATGGTGAAGATATGCACAATAATTGTTAACGGATAAAATAGAAAAACACTATTTTGAAAGATAAAAACAAAATCATCATTCTATAGCTATTTTTGCAAGGCGAACATGACGTCGTCCTTTTTATTAATGGAATGCTATTTAATCTATTAATGTTTATGCAATATAAAACAAACAAAAAAGAAATACAATCACGGTAAAACACTGATTCACACAAACTTCAGATAAGAAACTAATAGAATAATATAAACAAATTAAAAATTAAATCACGGAATACAAAATGTAAAAATGTTATTATTAGAAGAAGACAGACACGAAAGAGAGAGAGGGAGAGAGAACGGAAACATCGAATAAATATTAAAGAGACGCTATTACTACAAGTCGAACATAGCCACCAGGGGTGGCCAAACTTTTAAACGTGGGAGCGACTTTTTTGGTGAAATGTACCCGAGAGCGACTACTTAGTTATTCTACTTTTATTTCAAATCAGTTCTGAATTTATCAATATAATTTGTCACTATTCACATCAGCTTTGCGGGCAACTTTCGGAGGCCTTGCGGTCGACCGTGATCTACGTCTTGACCACCCTTGAGCTATACCAAGAAATACACCATGATGTTACAGCTTGTTGTGTTATGACGCACTATTGACGCGTATGCACAGTCTTTTAAAATGGAGAAACTGTAGCGTGAAAGTAAGTTTTAGAATTATGATAGAAACTAGTACAAGAATGAAAAAACCTGGTGTGAGACAACACACAACTTTCTCCTACGTATAGATGTGCAAATATGCAAATGTCCACAAAAGATTAAAATATTATTTACGATTATCGGAACGGCCACTCATCCACGTTATTGGACACGCAAAACGCTGCTTAACTCCGGAGGTTTTCTATGATAACTCGCTTCAATAACGTATAGTTTTCGAAATGTTAATAATTATAGTATTAGGTCCAACACTGGCGTGCACGCCGTGCTAAATAGTAATATCGATGCCCTTGATGATATTACTCATCGGTTTATCTTGACTGTTTGTTTCTAAAAATATTTATTACGGAAGATAATGTTCAAATAATTTTGTTACTTTACCTGACATATTTTAGAACGGTATTTCACAATCTCCCGTACACGAATCTAGCAGGTAAGAGAAAATTTAGAAATCATTTTTACAAAATAAAATAAATAAAAAAATGTATTTTCCAGTTTTATTTCAATAGTAATTTTTAGGAAATAATAGTATTACTAGTCCGTGTAAAAAGAATTGGATATTTTGTTTTAGAATATCTGCACTGAACACGTTACAAATTTTAAATGAAACTGAATTGCATTAATTTCATGTCTGACATTTAAGAATGACCAAAAACCGCATTTTCAAGTTTCGGCGTCTAACAAGAAACTAAATCAAGACAGGATACCGTAAAAAACAGACCAAATGGAGGAAGAAAAAAACTCATAATGACAACTCAAGATTTTGATTACAGAGTTGATCGTTGATTGTCCTGTCAGATTAGGGTGTTCCATTAACATGTTTTGAAATAATGATAAGATAAGCGCCATATTTTTATAAAAAACTGAGTTAGGTCCAAGTGTGTACCACGGTCTACTAACATAAAAACAGATAGACAAGTTGGACGAAAAAATAGAAAGAACTGATAGGAGGTTTCATTTGGTCTATAGACATTGTTCTGTACAGCTGTTAGTGAATCACGTGATGCTCGTTTAGTGCGTTCATCTGTGACCGAAGTTGCGAGTTTCACAAGGTGCTGTGCCAAAGATCATGGCGGCACATAAAATGATAGAGACATCTAAGAATAAGAAAACAAGTGTTGTAAAAGTGATTTCTGAGCTGAATTTCTGTCTTCTCAATAGTATGTTTAGGTAGGAACTCTATAAGCGCGATATTTAATTGTCAAACCTAGTAAACTAGATGAATGCCGATCAGTGGAACAATGCCAACTGGTCTGATGATTCGTCCTTTACACTATTTTCGACCACAGAACGTGTGAAGAACACCAGAACTGTCTAGCATGGTAGAGGTTTGATAATGATTTGAGCAGCCATATTATGGCATTCTGCCAGTCATTATCACTATGAAGTGGGACGAAGGTCCATCCCATACAGTTTATCAAGATGATAAGGCCCAAATTTACGTTGCCTAAGCGTGGTTTTCTGAGCATGTCGGCAGTATTTCTCGTCTTCCTTGCTCCACAGTGGCCGATTCTCAATATCGTATAAAACAGGATTGACGCTCTCGAAGAGATTAAGCAAATTTTATATGAAGAATGATATTCCTATATATCAAATATAGAAGCGCGCTCTTCTTCTTTTTTCATCAATATTCATGTTTGTATTTTTATTCAAATTCATTAACAAACAACTGTTGCAAAATCGGATTTTGTTTAATTTACCAGCATTAGGCATCCATCCAAAGAAGCACCTTTTTTTGTATATCCATATAATTTGTGTTCCTTCTTCATTTTCTTTTCGACAATGTTCACACGATTACGCGTGACTATTGGAAGGCAACTTTGGTTGATAAATATTTACTTGCTACGCACATGCGAAGTAGCGCGGCAATTTTTCTGTTTCTTCTTTTCAACAATTGTTTTATTTTTCTGCATTTATAATAAGGTTTACTAAGGAAAGCTTTGTCAGCGACCTTTTTTTTGTTTTCAACAATGATCACATTTTCTTGTATTCTTGTTCAGATTTCCTACTTTCTTTAGTATTTTTGACCTTATTTGAAGTTTCATCGATGTGATACATTGAAATGTTGTATACTCAAACTGCTTCTTCTCCTTTTCACTATTAGCAATTTTCAATAATCTGCATATTGGAAAGCCTTGATTTCATCTATACACGAAGACTCTTCGCTTGTCCAAGAATCTTTTATCTAACTCATATTATATTTGTTTAATTGTTTAACAAAAGCTTTGGACGGGACCTTATTCTCGTGCGTCTTCATTTAGAGTTAATAGAAAAAGACATCGGAGAGATTTAACTTCGTTACTAACTCATTGAAGAATCCTGATTTTAGCTTCAGCTTCAATTAACAAGCGATAGATTCATATTTCTTACTCTTTTTGACAATTTTGACCTTCTTCCGTTATTTTATTCGAAATTTGATCGATGTAATTCGCTGGAACATTGTATACACCAAGTGTTCGGTTTTTCTTCTTTTTTCATTTCAGTTTATAGTATTCTGCATGTTGGAAAACTTGGATTTCAACTATTCACCAGGACCCCGTAGTGATAAATCTTTTTAACAAAATTCAACAGGAAAAATATGGGTGGAACCTTGTTTTCTTAAATCCTTATTCAGATTTAATCGAAAAAGTCATCAGGTAGACTTAACATCGTTTAGTAAAGCAAGAATTTGGGCTTCGTTTTGTCAGAAGAACCATGGTAGCACAATAGCTTTATATTTATTTTTCTTTAAACAATTTTAATATTTTTCTTTAAACAATTTTAATATTTTTCCATTATTGTTATTCGAAGTTTGATCTCTGTAATACACCGGAATAGTGCTTGATTTTTCCTTCTTCTTCTTATTCTTCTTTTCACTATTTTTCAGTCTTCAGTATTCTACAGATTGGAAAACCTTGATTTTATCTGCATACCAAGATCCTCGCAGTGATAAATTTTACTCAATGATTATTTTTCTCGCTTCTTAACTTTCTGCAAAATTCGGCAGAAAAAATATGGCAGACCTCATTTTCTTGTACCCTTATTCAGATTTAATCGCAAAAGCAAACAAAAAGATTTAATTTTCTGGTTTTGGCAGCTTCAATTAATAAGTAGCACAATATTTATTGTTCTTTTTCATAATTATGACATTCCTCCGTCATCTTATTCAAAGTTTGATCGATTAAAATACATCGGAACATTGTATACACCAAGTGCTCGATTTTTTCTTCTTTTTCAATTCAATGTTTAAGATTCTCCATTCTCCTTTTTCTCGCTTCTTGGTTTTTTTAAGAAAATTCGTCAGGAAAAATATGGGCGAAGCTTTGTTTTCCTGTATACTTATCCAGATTTAATCGAAAAAGTCATCGGAAGGGCTTAAGATCGTTTAATAAGTCAAGAATTTAGGCTTCATCTTTCTTCTCTGAAGAACCATGACTGTACGATAGCTTTATATTTCTTGTTCTTGTTAACAATTTTGACATTCTTCCATTATTGTTATTCGAAATTTGATCTCCGCAATACATCTTCTTCGTTTCACTATTTTTCAGTCTTCAGTATTCTGAAGATTGGAAAGTCTTGATTTCATCTATATACCAAGATTTTCTTGATAAATCTTGCTCAAGGATTATTTTTCTTGGTCCTTGATTTTTTACAAAATTCGTCAAGAAAAGTATGGGAAACTTTGGGTTTTGTATCCTTATTAAGATTTAATGGGAAAAGTAAACGAAAATACTTAACTTTCTGCTTTTGGCAGCGTCAATTAACAAGTAGCAAAATAGCTTTATAGTTCTTGTTCTTATTGACAATTGTGACATTCTTCCGTTGTCATTCAAAATTTGATCGATGTAATACAGCGGAATATTGCATAATCGTAGTCTGCGGTTTCACTATTTTTCAGTTTTAGGTATTCTCAATGTTAGAAAGCCTTAATTTCATCTAATATACCAAAACTCTTCGTGTTGATAAATCTTGTCCAGAAATTCTTTGTACGGTTTTTTAACAAGAAAAGTGTGGGAAATCATTGCTTTCTGGTGTTCGTTGCCGTCAAAAGACTTCGTTTAATAAGGCTTCTTCGGTGAAGAATCCCATCTTCGGGAAAATGTGACTGTATTTAATGTCAATTAATTCCTTTTAACAATTTTGACATTCTTCCATTATCGCCTTCTTTTTTCCACTATTTTCAGTTTTCAATAATTTACATATTGAAAGACTTTAATTTTGGTTTATCCCACAACGCCAGTTCTGCTTATCAAAAGTGGCCCACTTGGCACTCTAGATCCGATCTCGCGGCTTCATGCTTCAAGCAAGCCGGAGATCTCACCCATTTCAAGTTTGAGAATAGGTTGAGGCCGTTTCGACTCCAATGCCTCTAATCATTCGCTTTACCGGATGAGACTCGCGTTCGACGATCGCCAGCTATCCTGAGGGAAACTTCGGAGGGAACCAGCTACTAGATGGTTCGATTAGTCTTTGCTCCTATACTCAGTTCCGACAATCGATTTGCACATCAGAATCGGTACGGACGTCCATCAGGGTTTCCCCTGACTTCGTCCTGACCAGGCATAGTTCACCATCTTTCGGGACGCCAAGCCTTTTTGTACTGATGAATCTCGTCCAAGAATCTTTTATCACGTCTCTTAGGTTTTAACAAAATTCATCCAAATAGTATTTGTTGTAAAGATTCAGATTTAATTGAAAGGCTATCGGAAAGACTTAACTTTTTACCGAGGCAAAAATACGACATTCATCTTTACTGAAGAATCCTAGCCAGCTTCAATTAACAAGCACCGTGATAGTTTCATATTTTTTGTTGTTTTTGACAGTCTTGACGTTCTTCCATGGACTTATTCGAAGTTTAATCTCTGTAATACACCGGAATGTGTTCGACTTTTTCTTCTTTGCACTATTTTTCAGTTTCAGTTTTGTATATGTTGGAAAGCTTCTTTTCAATTAGACACCAAGACTCGTTGAAGAATCTTTTATCTCGCTTCTTATGGTATATGGTTGGTTGTTTAACGAAATTTGTCAAGGGAAGTGTAGGAAAGCTTTCTTGTATCGTCCCAAAAACTTAACTTGGTTTTAAAGGCATGTTCGCCGAAAAATCGCGAGCTTTGGAAAAGATAACTTTATTCAACTTCATTTAATAATTTTGACATTCCTCCATTACCTTATTCGAGGTTTGAACGATGTAATACTGTATAGCCGAAATGTTCCATGATTTTTCCTTCTTCTTTTCATCATTTTTCAGTTTTCAGTATTCTCCATATTGGAAAATTTGAATTACATCTAATACCCCAAAACTCTCCGTACAAATAAATCTTGACCAAAATCTTTTATCTCGCTTAGTTTTTAATAAAATTTGTCAAGGTAACTGTAGGAAAGCTTGTGGCGGAACATTTTTTTCTATGTTCTTATTCAGATTTAATGGGAAAAGTCAGCGAACGTTGTTAACAAATTTACTGAAGAATTACGGCTTTGGGAAAAAGTGACTTTATTCAGCTTCGATTGACAAGCAGCACTATAATATTTGTATTTATTGTTGGGTTTAATGATTTTGGCATTCTTCCGGCCCTTAAACGAAGTTTTATCGATAAAAGGCACCGAATGCTTACACCGAAATGCTCACTATTTTTTAGTTTTCAGTCGTCTGAATATTGGTAACCCTTGATTTTATCTAATACACTAAGATTCTTCATACTGACGAATTTTGCTCTAGAATTTTTATCTCGTAGCTTTACATTTAGTTCTTTTTTATTTTTTCAGGCGAAAGTATGTGATGAAGATCAGTTAGAACTCCTTAAGAAAGGAGTCTACAAATTCTGGGCGCTGTGCCCTCTATTGTTTATATCACAGAAGTTCTTTTACGTTTTCTTTCGATCAGTTTTGGATGTCCAGTTTTTAGAGAAAATACGCGTTTTTAGGTCCCCTGAGTCCGAAAACATATTTTTAGAAATTGGCCTGTGCGTGTACGTGTGTGTATGTGTCGTTAATATATCCCGAAAACCAAACGTTGTAGAACAGTTAATGGCACGTCATAGTAAGAATTTCGCTTAAATGGAAGGAGCAGAAGTGCCACTTATTCTTGATATTTCCTTGAAAACGACTCTAAAGATTTTTGTTTAACTTACCACGTTTCTTACAATGCTTTTTTAAGCGAACTAATCGCTTTCTCTAAGAAAATTCATTGAAGTGAGTTACCGAGGAAAATCTTCGAAGTTCAGCAACTTTTTGCCAGGTCAATTATCTATAGATAATTGTTGCAATTATTGTTCCCAAAATAAATAAATTATAATTGGATCAATTATTTATGCTTTTCTAGTATATTAAAAAACAAGTTTTATAAGATGTTTCTATCACACGAGTTCAAATTTGGAAACGAGCATCGTAGAGGTACTGCACGGGTGTGGTGCATATTAGCTACTTTCTATTCATAAAAGATAGTATAAAAAGTTGAAAAACTGCAGAATATTGTACTTTTATTGTAAAATGAAAACTGCCGATGTGCACTGCACTGGTGTAATGCAGCAACTCGAACTCGTTATAAATAAACGAGTGTGATAAACGTCTTATGAAATTTGTTTTTTGTACTACTTTATCTATTTGCAGGAGTATAGCTTAAAATTTAGAGAAAAAATGCATTTAGTTAACATATAATTGATTTAGGGAGTTTTGTGTTGGTAACAGTGACGTTTTGACATTTAAATATGAAATTTTCGTCAAGTTTTTATTTAATTTTGCTGTTTAATAAGATTAATTGTTAGTATTACCAACCCTTTCAAATAATTTATTCCGTGTTAAAAAATGGGTTTCGTAATGAGTTCACATCGATGCGGAAATAGAGAAAATTAATTTTAGAGTTTACAGTGTAAATGTATACAGTAAGTAACTAACAGTAAATTTATAATTGATAAAGGAAAGTCGTGTGTTGTCTCACACCAGTTTTTTTAAAGTAGAAACCAGATACTTGGAAACGATATAAATTTGAGCTCCTAACTTGAATTAAAAATTATTTATAACTGTAATTGAAATCGGAAATGAAACCGAAACGAAAAAATCGGTTCGAGTCACTGTATCAAATAATGGGGTAATTTTGTCTTTGCTTGATTTCTTAATACCAGGACAATATTTTTACCAATTGGTTGAAAAGTCTTTGCTACCCCAATTTTCGTTTCTAAAACGTTTTAACTTAGTTTAAGAAGTGAATAAGATAACTTTTTAGGACTGCAGCTTAAGATATAAGAAAATATTTTAAATAAATATTAATAAATTAGGCGAGTTTAATTAATTTCGAAAAGTTTTAATTAGTTTCAAAGTAGAAGAGAGGAGTGTGTGTACTTCTTCACCAATAGAATGTTTGCCCTCACCACGTTCTGCAAGTGGTAATGACTTGAAAGGTTCATAAACCAAGAGGAAATTGTTTCGTTCTGGTCTTGGATGACGGTTGATGAGTTTATGGTTTTGCTGAAGATAGTGCGAAGAGTCTATGGTGTAGTGTTCCGAGTGGCTTGTCGCAAGCTGCGAACGAATGACTAACAACCCATCAACAGCGGTGTCACGGTGGCGAGCGTAGCTACAGGTGCAATGTCCTCGCATAGGTGAGGGGCAGGGGCAATCTACCTGTCGCTGCTGCCCAGTGCCAGTGTGAGTCAGTCCGCGATCCGCTGTTCTTTGTGCTTGTCGTCTACCTACGCTTACCTGGCCTGTGAATGGCACTGGAAGAATTCACGGGGTACTTTAACTTCCCGTGGACTTTGAGTGCCATCCGCAGAGTTAGATATTTGAAACACCAAGTGCCGCTTTTATTTAAAACATTTCTTAAGACTATTGGAAGGCTAAGTGCAAATCACGACTGACGTCAACAAATTACACTGTTCTAGGAAGTTGTGGAGTGTAATACGTGGTGTTTTCAAATTCGGTTCGAATACCGGAACAATTTTTTTGGAATGTTTTGAGTGCGTGTTTATTAGACTAACGATGCACGCTGCTTTGTTTCCAGTCTTCAGACTTGTCTAACTATATCAAATCAACTATAATCTACAGGTAAGTCTGCTCGAAAATGGATCGAATTAAAGGCCGCTCTATTGTAACCTCAAAATTTTTTCTTCTGCATTTTTGACGTTTTATCTTTCAGAAATCAAATTATGTTATGTAATTTCCGGTGAATTTTACAGGAAATATGGGACAATTATTATTGCTCATGAAACACGTAATATTTTTTTGAACCCGGTTATTACAGGTGTTATTGTAAAAATGGATGGGGCGACCTTTAACCTTTATGCCCAAATTAAAATTATTCTAACTTGTTTGCTGTTAAAGGACGGGGTTCTACCGGTGAGAACGTGGGCCTCCAGATCTTCAGTAGAAGTAAGTTAAAGGTCTTCATAAAATGACAGATTGTATTCGGTGAATGCTCGCGTAGCATATGTCAGTATAATAGATGTACAATAAAATTACAGGTAGATCTTGGCAATGGCCGTGTAAGATGCAGCCGTTCCGCTTGGGTCGGCGAACGTCCGGGAAACGCTCTCCGGAGTTGTCAGTCCATAACGCGGCCCCCCTCGCTGTTCCGCTCCGATGATTGCCACAATAGCAGGCGCATTATCATCCACCAAGCACTGAAAGGTACGCCACTGACTATGCCGGAAAACACGCTCAAACGAAACGGGTCATCATGGTACCCACGAGCTCAGTTCCCATCATTTATAAATACTTTTTGCTCAAAACTTGCTTGTATATAAATCCGTTTATTTCTTTAATCTAAATGTCAAACTTTGTTTTTCAAAGCGATTACAATCAGATTTTTCATGGGAACAAAACTACAGAGTCACCGCAATTAATTTCGCTGTATTTTGTCATTGTCTATAAAAAAGCGTTGCCGAAAGTAATTAAAATTAAAATTGGAATTTTTCGCTTAAGTTATGAAACCAGAGATGCCAAATTTGGTATTGTTGTTAAAATGTAACGTCACCATTCTCCCACGTGCTGTTGTTTCTTACGGTGCCAAAAGTAAAAAGCGGACAAAGTGCCTAGGATCACTGTACAAATATTTTGTAAAAATTATGAACATAAAAATTGTTATCAAATTTAAAATAATGACAAAAGTGGGCCAATTTTGTGCTCTACTATTGCCGAACTTGGTACCCCTGTCCAAAACGCCTTCCGGGCCGATTTAATCTGGGTTCAAAAAACAACGCGCACATGGCATTCCTAAATTGAATTTTAAGTAATGTTTTAGTTTGTCCAATATACCCAAAGCTGGTAAGGCTTTTTTGAGAACGTCCTTTGCCCTTTTTCGAGATTACAAATAAACAGCACTCGCTCGCACTTAGAAGAGTAACTTTTTGACACTCAAATTTGCTTCATTATACGAGGGTTCAAGGTCGTAATCAAACTAAGCGCTTCGGTGGTTCCATATTGTTTATGCAGGGCAAGAGTCCTTGATCAGTGACCTAGCGATCATCCAAAATGTCTGCTTTATTACTAACCACAATATCTTCGGCACGCCACTGGAATTTTTTTATCTGACATCCTCAATACTTTTCGTTTACAATTGAAAGTGTATTCACAGCGCATATGTTAGACTAACTGTTGAATCAACTAAAAAAAGAATTAATGAACACCCTAATTCGCTTTTCCAAAAGTCGCTAAATCAGAAAAAACTACCGAAGCGCGATGAAATTCAACGGCCCTGAACTGACTGTTTCCGGTATCTGAATTCGAAAATTTCTCCCCAATTCTTACATTTCCGTCAATGAAACTAGTTTCGTCATTAATTACTTAACCGAGACGTCGAGCATTCGCAACTTTGTGATTCTATATGTAAACTGAAGATTTATTTAATCATTTTCACCAATACAATGGATTAAGAGTGAGACGACAACACAAAAATCAGCATAAAGAGCGATGAGACTTTTTGCTTCCTCCCTATTGTTTACCTCACTGACATTACACATTTATCCACCCATACATCTAAAATATTTCGAACAACTTCCTTCAACTAATTTTGGGGAAAACATGCTCGGCAAAATACATAAATTTAAAAATGTTTTGCTTCTACCCTCACGGCTTGGTCGAACCTGGAGGCGTCCCAAACTCAGCAGAGATTTTTAGTCCCTAGACGAACCTCGGCCAGGTTTGAACCTGGCACATTTAAATACACTAATGTGGCCCGCATCTAATGTTCATGACACCGCTGCATCGTAACCAAACGAGGACATTTATCACCAGCATTTAGTATTGCGAAAAAAACGAAAAAGGCGCTCGAATGGGTTGATCTTTGTACCTCAGTGACGTAATCGCTAGATGATCAAGATCAAACCTTTTTAAAGGGTGAAGCAGGCTCACATTCAATTTTTGTACTGGCCAAATTTGAAAAAATCTGTCAGAATAGGCCGAGACCTCATTTGGCAAAGGAAGACAAACAAGTGCCTTTACGCCATTTTCGCTTAGGTCTAAACTCTTTTCTACTGACTATCACCACAATTGTTTCTATGAGAGTTGAAGCGTATACGCTGCAAACAGCGCCGTAAAAAGAACAAAATCAGGAACAAAGAATGCGAAGAATGGAAGATACATAAACAATATGTATTAAGAAAAAGAAGAAAGGTGTAATGAGAATTTGTGAACAAATACTCCAGACAAAGATGGCACCTCAGGCCGTTCATCTTTTTACCTAGTTTAGAGAGTATGTGAAATTTGGGAAAAACAAATTTTGAAATCTAGTTGGATGGATCGACTTTTGTAGAATTCTTTTGGAGCACTTTAGTAAAATTGTACAGGATATTGAAGAAAACCTGACATTTTATATAAGAAGAACGGTTTTCACGGCCAAATTTGACACGGTTCGCTCTCGGAAGTTGGTTTTCTTACAACTGGCATTTTGTTCAGTGGGCTAAAAAATTTCATCTCTTCGACATTTGTTGTTGGAAATTCAAATTTAAAAATCAAGCTTTCGGGTGCGCCAAGAAACAACAAAATTTGCAAAGCACAACTCGAATTTTCTGATAATATTCATTGAATGAAAAAATGTTGAAACATTTATTTAAAAAACCCAAAACAATGTGTTGCATTCGGGAAAAACAGAAAGCAGATATTAGAATGAAGATTTTCTTAAAAACTGAGGTGTTCAAGCAAAATCCGCAAAACTGAAGAAAACTTTTGGGCAGTATTTCAAAGATAAAATTTTTGAAACGAGATTTTAACGTGGCCTTTATACAGGAACGCGTGTAAAAGATATACAAATGAGCTAAAAAACACATATCCTGGTTTGAAAACTTTGCGCAATAGCGTACCAAAACAAAATCAAAACTTTTCAGGCTAGCCACTATATTATAATAATTGAATAACGAATTAAAATTTGAAGAAGAAGAACATTCTTCTACATTTTCCCAATTTGTTTTGGGATCTGATCAAATTTTTTGGCTACACCGCATATCCAAATTTGAAATTTTTCCAAAATGAGAAATTTTGGTTTGAATCAAGGGTAGCAACTTGCCACCCACCCCTATGAAAACCTTGCGGCAATATTGTGCCAAAGCAACATCGAAACCTTTTAGGTCAGCCACTTCATTATCATTACTGAATAATGAATTAAAATTTGAAGAAGAAGAACGTTCTTCAACATTTTCCCATTTTTTGGAACTGGTCTAATTTTTTCGTTTCGGTGGCAACGTCGTGTATCCAAATCCGAAATTTTTCCAAAATGAGTAATTTTGAATAAAGTTCATTGTTTATACCGTCCTTGAGTTAAGGGTAGCAGCTAGCTTGGCAAACGTATAAAAACCTTGAGGCAATATTGTCCCAAAACAACATCAACACTTTTTGGGCCAGCCATTTTACTGAATAACGAATTAAAATCTGAAATACAAGAACAGTCTTCTACATTTTTTCAAATGGTTTTTGGGCACTGACCAAATTTTTTGCAAGAAAACTGTCTTGGTGATTGCGTCGCGTAATCAAATCTGAAATTTTTCCAAAATGAGAAATATTAATTAAGATTCATTGTTTAGCCCGTTTTTGAATCAAGAGTAGCTACTTGGCTCACGTTTGTAATATTGAGTCAAAACAATATCAAAACCTGTTAGGTCAGCCACTTCATTATCATTACTGAATAACAAATAAAAATCTGAAAAAACATTTTTCTAAATTGTTTTGGGAACTGATCAAATTTTTTGTAAGAAAACTATCTCGGTGACTGCGTTGCATACTCAAATCTTAAACTTTTCCAAAATGGGCAATTTTGGTTAAGGTTCATTGTTTAGATCGTTTTTGATTTAAAGGAAATAACTTGGCACGCGTTTGAAAACCTTGCGGCAATATTATGTCAAAATAAAACATTTTAGGCCAGCTACCTTGTTATCATTACCAAATAATGAATTAAAATTTGAAGAAGAAGGCCATTCTTCTTTCTTCTTCTCAAATTGTTTGAGCAACCGTCCAAGTTTTCTGTAAGAAAACTGTCTCGGTGACTACGTTGCATATCCAAATTTGAAATTTTCTCAAAATAAGAAATTTTGATTAAGGTTCATTGTTTACATTGTACTTGAGTCAAGGAAAACAACATCAAATCAGCTACTTTAGTATCATTATTGAATAACAAATAAAAATTTGAAGAAAAAGCACATTCTTCTACATTTTCCCAATTTGTTTTTGGAAACGAGCAAATTTTTTGTAAGAAAACTGTCTCGGTGACTGCGACGCATATCAAATCTCAAACTTTTCCAAAATGAGCAATTTTGATTAAGGTTCATTGTTTAGATGGTTTTTGATTCAAAGGAAGCAACTTGGCGCACATACGAAAAACTCGTGGCAATGTGTCAAAACAAAACTTTTTACAAAATAACGAATTAAAATCTGACAAAGAACATTCTTCTATATTTTCCCCAATTGTTTTGGGAACCGAGCAAATTTTTTTAAGAAAACTGATCCGGTGACTGCCTCGCATAACCAAACCTGAAATTTTTCCAAATTGAATTTTTAATTAAGATTCATTGTTTAGCCCAATTTTGAATCAAGGGTAGCTACTAGGCACATGTTTGTAAACCTTGCGGCAATATTGAGTCAAAACAACAACAAAACCTTTTAGGTCAGCCATTTTATTATCATTATTGAAAAACAAATTAAATCTGAAGAAGAATATTCTTCTACATTTTCCCAAATTGTTTTTGGGAAACGACTAAATTTTTTGTAAGAAAAGTGTCTCGGTTACTGCGTTCCATGTCCAAATCTGAAATTTCCTCAAAATGAGAAATTTTATTAAGGTTAATTGTTTACATCGTTCTTGAGTCAAGGGAAGAAACACGTATGTAATCATTGCGGCAATATTGTATCAAAACAACATCAGGTCAGCCATTTTATTATCATTATTGAATAACAAATTAAAATTTGAAGAAAAAGAACATTCTTCTACGTTTTCCCAAATTGTTTTTGGTAAAAATCTCGGTGATCGCGTCGCATATCCAAATCTGAAATTTTCTCAAAATAAGAAATTTTGATTAAGATACATTATTTTTAGGCCGTCTTTGAATCAAGGATAGCAACTTGATCGACGTATGGAAACCTTGCGGTAATATTGTCCCAGAACAACATCAAAAGCTTTTAAACCAGCCATTTTATTATCATTACTGAATAACAAATAAAAATCTGAAGAAGAACATTTTTCTAATTTGGGAACCGACCAATTTTTGTGTAAGAAGACTGTCTCGGTGACAGCGTCACATATCCAAATCAGAAATTTTTCCAAAATGAGAACTGTTGATTGAGATTAATTCCTTAGGTCGCTTTTGAATCAAGGATATGAAAACCGTGCGGCAATATTGTGCCAAAACAAAATCAAAAGCCTTCAGGTCAGGCACTTCATTATCAATTACTGAATAACGAATTAAAATCTGAAGAAGAAAATTATTCTTCGACATTTTCCCAAATTTTTTTTAGAACCAATCTAATTTTTTGTAAGAGAACTATCTCGGTGACAACGTCGCGTATCCAAATTTGAAATTTTTCCAAAATGCGTAATTTTGATTGTTACATTGTTTAGTCTGTTCTTGAATCAAGGGAAGCAACTTGGTACGCGTATGAAAACCTCGCGTCAATATTGTGCCAAAACATTAAAAGCTTTAGGCCAGCCACTTTGTTATCATACTATTCCAAGGTCTCTTGGCACAATGGTGTAACATTCGTGCTTTACTGTCTTCTATTAGAAGGCAAACACCAAGTATGAGAAGAGTTTTTTGTGGCAGTCGAAAAGATTTTACACGACACTTTTAAATCAAACACATTTTGCGATGTTTTTAAGACTAATGGGTTAACCCAAGGTGCTGTCGCGAAAATCGTTTTGGATGCCATGGGAAAAATTCTTCTTTTACTCGGTGTTTATTTTCTTTGCCTCGCGGAATTCTTTATCGTAAGCCTTGAAAATTCATCGATTTCTATTTTGCGTACTAACGTTTATTCCAAGATTGCTTGGCACAATGTGGTGACATCCGTGCTTCACAGTCTTCTTTATTAGAAGAGAAAAATTTTTGCCCCTGGCAACCGAAACGATTTTACGCAACATTTTTAAATCAAACACATTTTGGTAATACTTTCTGGACTGAAGAATAAAATCCCACGAATTTTCTTCCTTCCGTGTGATACTACTATTGATTAAAATTTCGTCCAGAGAACATGACCTAAATATATCTGATTTACCTTTTCGGTTGCCATGGAAAGTTAGGTCTAAAAACCTTACATAACGTTAAATATTGTGAGTCTTCAGATGATTTTCATGGGTCCTGGCAGATTTGAAGAGCTTTTTTCAAAATTCTGAATCTTTGTTGTGAGTATTTTGTTTATTCTGGCACCTATTCGCTTGAAGACTATTTACATGGCTTTGCTTTCGTATTTTTTGATTTTGTACACTGGAAGAGGAAGATTGCCAAGTTTTCCTTATATAAAATGTTGGTAACTAGAAGTTGGAACTTGCCGCTCTTCTTGATTTTGTATTTTAGAACCTTGTCCATGACCATATCTACACTCTTTCAAACCTTGAAACGAAATCAACTTAGCTTGAATATTCTTCACTATGAGTGGAAATCTTCTTTGACTTCTCACATCAATTTTGGGCGACACTCCAGTGATTTATAAAAAAAATCGAGTTACTTAATTTATGGCTTTCCATCGTGAAAGATCTTCATAACCTTCCTAATATAAATTCATAACTATGTACTAAATCAGCGGCGTTAGATACGGTTTGTTCAATTCACAAAATTTGATGACAGCGAATGCGAAAAACCTCCAAAACAGCGTATACCACTTATGGGATAAATGAAATCAGCATTTGCAGACATAATATTCTCAATATTTCATAACATAGTACATTTTTGACGAGGAAGATCTTCAAAAATTTTCCTAATAATTCGTGTATCTTATAAATTTTGATGTTAATCGAAAATATTAAGTCAGCAAGTGTTAGAAATAAAATCCATCCGTTGTCATTGAGAAAAAATTAAATACATGTTCTTCAGGTGACCGTTACTAAGTTTAGTGACTACGATAAAAATTAGATCAGTGCCCAATACCGATGAGCTTTGAACGTCGCAGTTAATTGCGTTGTTTCAAATCTGAAAATGTTGAATATTTGAATACTGAATACTGAAGCTTCGGCTGTATAATCGAAACCGTATAAACAGATGGTTTGTGGTATTTTTGTGCGTTGTTTATAATACAAGTATTCCACAACCCTTCCAGTAAATAAAATCACTTTTAATACGTGCACAAACTACTGAATAAAACAATTTTAAATTTGTAATATTTTATTACATTTAATAATAAGTGGAGTAGCCGTAGATTAAAAATGTTATTTTCAATGCCAGTTGTAGAAAAAGTAGACACTTGACGTAAATTTATTTTATTGCATTAAACAACTTTTAAATACTTAAAAACAATTCTTTTGTATACAACAATCAATTATAGTGTAATTATTTAAGAGTAGAAACTAGAACAGAAGCAAATCTAGTGAAGTGACGGTAAATTTAAAGAAAACAATAACTTAATACGCGATGTTATAAATACAAACCGTTAGGTAAAAGTTTGAATTGTCCTAAAAACGAAGGTATCATATGATGGCAATGTAATTTTTACTGTTACCACTTTTAAAATTATAACAAATGATTTCAGAGTTATTGAAGGTAATAAAAAAACAGTAAAAAACGTATCGTAATTATTTGTCATTACTAAAAATGGAGTTGACTTCTGTATAAACAAAATGGCCGCCTTGATTAAAACTAACGGAAGGTACAGTATTGCACAAAAAAAGATGTTACCATGCTGGGTAATTAAAAATGCATTAGAATTAAGGAGCTTTAGGCACCTGCTTTGTAGGAACTTGAATTCAGCATGGTTCTAGTTTTACATGGAATTTTAAGAGAAAGATTAATAAAATCACACAGCTGTGTTCATTTCTATCGTTTCTTTTTTAAAGATTTACTGTTAACCAATTTGTTGTTTTTAAACTTGCAATTTTCACCAACTGTTCGACTATTTCCATATTAATGCACACCATCAGAAGAGTCAAAAACAACACATTTTTGTTAGGAATACATTTCTTGTCGATAAATTGAATAGAATGCATTTTATTGCTAGATTGACATATCTGAAGATAACATCGCCGTTTCCTGTTGATGAATATCTTAAAACTCGCCGAATTGTTAGCTAAGCTTTTTCTGTTACTTATTACAAGTATGACCTACAAAAAGCTAAAAATATATTCGCTACTATTGTTTAATAGTACAAGGACTAATTTAATATCTATTAAATTATAGTTGCGTGATTTTTCTAATTATGATGACATCCACAAATTAATAATCAGCATTTTTTCTCGTATGCAACAAGTATGGACAATTTTAAGAACACCGCATCATCGGAATGCGGTTGAGGATTGCAAAATTTTGAAATACACTTTAGAATTGTTTTGTAAACAATATTTTACGATGTGTTTTTGAAAAGTTTTTCGTCGTTACTGTTCTCACAAATTTTATGCCGTCAATGACGTTAACTTTTCTTCCAAATATTGAATAATTTCAACTATTGTCTCCACACGATAAAACGTGTTTTGACGTTTATCAAATTATTAGAATTCTTTAATAATCGGAAGAAAAATTTAAAAATGTGACGCCACTGTGTATGTGCTATATAAAACAATCTGTATAATTGAAGCATGAAGCATGGCTGCTAAAATCTTCTGACGTCAATAAAATTGTTCAAAATGGGGTAGATGAAGAGTCAAAAAGTGGAAAATACATACCCAAAGTGCTAATGTCTAAAATTTTGAGTAGCAGTAATACAATAAAGTTGCATTTGAAGAAAACACCAATGCAGAATAAATGTATTGAGGTAGAAAATTCACTAATAAGACTTATGTCAAGCGTGGTGACTCACAGCGTTATTTTACACCAAAAACAGAGTCGCGCGACTCAGTCGCCTCGTGTGACAAGTCTAAATGTCAAAAAGGATGTTTGATGAAACATTCAAAACGACAAGAATATCGTAGTAACAAATTATTTTCCGAGAAAAGACCTATCCCATAAGTACAACACTAAACTGTCCAGAGTCTTTGGAAGAAAAAGTGACGTTATGCTTTGTGCAAGAAGAAGCTTCAAATTAATCAAGGTGATCGAAATCAAAGTTAGAACCAAATACTACAAATAAAATTGTTCTTCTCAGTAAATTACACCAAGATGTTTAAATTAACGTTTCCATGAATGAAGAAGCATTGCTTTTGATGTTGTTCTAGGTTAACACCAAAGATATTAAGGAAAAACAATCTCTGAAGAACACCTTAGAAGAACAAAAATCTTGAAAGAAGAACGTTGCCAGGAAAAATTTATAAATCTTTGTTGGCGTGTACAAGTAATGACAGTTCAAATGGTACTCTCTGACAAGTAAAAATTAATAATCTAACAACAAAATATATTAAGAAGAGAATCCTATATAAACAAAGGCTTCGAAGAAGTCTTCAGAAAATAACATCAAACTGTTTCCTCTGAAATAGGATATAATATTTTGGTGAAAATTGTGAAATTTTTGGTAGAAACACACTGGTAAGTTGTGCTAAGCAACAAAACTTAAAAACTTCGTGATATAAAGAAGAAACGTCAAATTAAAAATTTAGCAACGCGGATGATGTCAGAAAGCCACGGGGGTTCAGTCCCCTAGGTGCAACATGAGAATGTTCTTAATTTTAGAAAATTTTGTAAATAAGAATAATTATACTGTATTCACCATGTATGTATGTAATAAATAATAATAATAAATAATAATAATAATAATAATAATAATAATTTGTAGAATTAGCGACATTAACCAATTAACGGCAAGTGCTTTCCAGAAGCACAATATGGAAAATGAAAAGAATTTTAGCATGCAATTATGTTCGTATGATTACTGTCATTCGGCGATGCGGCCCAGAAGTGCGCTTTTGTCAAAGAATCTCGAAGTTGTATGATTATGAAGAAGAAAATTTTTTAAACATGTTAAATATTTGTGAGCGAGCAAAAAAGGAACATAAGTTAAAAACTTGAAGATGAAGAACTGAAGCATGGTGGTGATAAGATAAAGTCATATTAAAATAATTCCACAACGAAAGTACTGTTGAAAGAAATGCGGCGCAAATATCTGCAACAAATTATGAAAACGAATATCTTGGCTCAAAACTGTAGGCAGCGTTAGTGGAGGGATGCCGTGTACCCCAAAAACATTGTAAATGGCGTTGAAGAGAAACATGGACGATGAAAAAGTGTATATTCGTGTTTCTTACTGCTAAACGCCGTAGTTTGATACAAATAGAATGGCCTTGTAAAGATAACTGATATTTTTTTGATTTCTTATACACAGCTTTTTCAGAACATCATGTGGATTAAATGAATAATATTTGCCAATCTAATTGTGTGTAATTAGGTACATTACTATGTATATTGTTTTGTCTTTATTTTGCTTTTAAAATTCGTATAAATTTAAATAGTAATTCACGTAAATTATCATTTTAATTAAATTTGTTTCCTTACTAAAATATCTTTTGCGTCCCTTTTTAAAATTTTAAATAAATCCTTATTTTAAGCATAATTGTTGTAATAAAGTGGAACCTCCCCCTTTTATGTCAGTTTAAGCCAGGAAAAGCTAGTATTCTTTTGTCACGTGGAAATACGTCATCATCCGAGTGTATTCCCAGATTTTCAAAATATATCGGTAGAAAATTCAATATTAAGGCCCTTTCGTTAAAATTTGTGATATAAAAAAATAGTAGCGTCCTTCTTCACTTTTTGGTAACTTTTCACATTGAGCGGGCAGTTTTGGCGAATGTAAAATCAATGACACCATAAAGATAAATTAACGCTTTTTCAAGTTGCCATAAAGTTATATTTAGGGTATCAAAGTGCTGAAGAGTCAGTAACTTTGGTATTCCGTGTGGGATTGGTAAATCGGCACCTACTTTTTGTTAAGCGGTACTAAATTTGGTAACCTGTACCGAAAAAGGCTGTAATCGTCTAAATGAAGTTATACAAAAAGCTCCAGTGTTATAAGTTACTTTACATTTTATTCTCTCAAATTGAAAAACGTATAACGCAAAAAGATAATTTAGCAACCCAAATTTGGCGCACTAATAGATTTCACATAAACAAGGGATCGTTCCTTAAAAATCAAGGATTTGATAATAATTAATTGTGTATTAAACATGTGTGTACAATTATAGACTAAAAACTTAACAATTTAGGCTTGCAGTAACCACATTTTTACTTTCTCTTTTACTATATAAAATACAGATTTTCATCCAAAATTTTCGCTGTCGAAAATAATGTTTTTAGAAATTGGTCTGTATATGTGTCTGTATGAATAGGATATCTCGAAAATAAAAAGGCACAGATAAACAAAATTTTATATTTGTTTGGAGCTATCCAGGCACGTAACTTCAATATTTCGATTAAAATTGAATAACCGGCAGGGACACTTTACTCTTGCATTTTTTGGTTTTTCGCGATTTTCTCAAAAACGGCTTCTTACGTGAACTAATTGGTTTCTCTAAGAAAATTCGTTGAAGCGAGTTATCGAGAGAAATCTTCGGAATTAAGTAGCGTTTTGCGTATCCAGTAATTTGGATGGGTGACCGTTGCAAGTACCTTTCTGGAAATAAACAAATAATATTTTAATCATTTGTGGACATTATTTGCATAAGAGAAAGATTTATATTTATCATTTGTTTACTTAAGTGTCCTTGTATTGCATACCACGCTATCAGTTTGCTATGTTACCGTCAATCGCGCCAGCATGCAAATTTGTCAATAAAATATTTAAATTGCAGCGTTTTATAAAGAAATTTTATTCCACAAAATGAAACTACTTTTAGATCAATTTGAACTCATTTTATAGTTGTGTTTGCATCATTTTAAGTTCTATTTTTCAATTAGATTTAATGACAGCACATTTTGATTGAATTTGGTTACGGTAACAACAATAAAATTGAATCAGAATGTGGAGTCATTAAATCTAATTGAAAAATCGAACCAAAAATTCAAAAATTGTAAATGAAATTAGCGGAATGCTGATGTCAGTTAGTCTGTACATTGTATGTACGCTCGATTTACTGAGTGATTTTCTTCGTCTTATTAAAAAGAACCCTATTGAATTTCAAGATTGTCTGTCTAGTAGTTCAATTGATATAAACAATTATTCAGCGATCTTTTGTATCTTCTATATTTTATATATTAGTATAACTAATTATTAGTTACATAGCGCCTTTTTGATTGCGATATTAAACACCTGTATTAGGTTTAATTAAAAATAATTTAGTACCAATATTATGCAACTACAGCCCATTGGCCGAATGGTCTAAGGTGTTATTTTTGAATCGGTCATGTTTTTAATTTGAGTAAAAATATAAAAATGCGACCGACTTAGTTTCCATGATTATTAACGGGCTGTTTCATAGATGAAAATATCATTAAAAATTTTTACTATTTCTTGTACAATATTCAAAATTAAACTGTACTAGCGGCCAGTCTAATGCGAGTAAAACAATTTACGGGGTGTACCCTGTTTTAGTTTCACCAACTATTTTCATTGTTTATTTCTATCAGTGGAATTTTACGAAACAAACCTAACATGATTGTAGACCTAAATTCTTAAGTTCACTAATATAAACATAAGATAAATGGCTATTTTAGATATTATAATACGCAAATCTATTAGACAAGCGATCACTTGCGTTCACAATTTATTTATCAAGGCGCCATCAGCTGTAAGCTGGTTTAAGTTGTCAGTGGTATCGACATAATTTGCAAGTATTTTAAAATAGTCAGTTATAATTCTGATACACATGTGAGTTTATTTCACTGTTATATATCCTATTTTTACTAGTTCTTAACCGATTGTGAGTTAATATTTGCCTTGTGAGTTTTCTGATTTTTGTAGTCTGTGGAGGTAGAACTGGCTAAAATAAGGGGCGTTTAAAATCACCCCAGATTTGACGTGTTATTTCCCTCCTTTCTACGATCTCTCGCTAAACTAGCTCGGAGCAGCCTGCTTCTTTAATAGGCTGAAGAACTATTCTGACTGTAACATTACACAAAGGTTTTGATGAAATTGTAATCGAAGTGGGAAGCACGTTTAGAAGAACGAAGAATGTGTTGATCTTTACTGGAAACTAGTTAATATGGGATTGAAATGATTCAAGTTGTGCACTAAAATGTAATTTAACAAATAGGAATTTTAGCAAATACATATGAAGAAGATGGTGAAGCCGTGGTTGAAGAATTCTTCGTTTGTCTTATTCCGCTTAAGATGATTTATTTAATTGTTGTTAGTAAACTGTTGCCTGTCAAAGAAACTGTTTTAGAGAAGAAGAAATTTGAAACATGTTGTTAAATGCATACTTTATTTTCCCGCCCCATAATTATTAGAAAACAGCAAAAAAAGACGAATGCATTATGAAGACCGATATTTGAGCAAAAAGTTGTTAAAAGTTTTTAAAGAAAATAATGTTAAGCGAAAATAGTGACGATAATTTGGTGGGAGTTGTCAGGTTTTGTTGGCGGTCTTCGCCTGA
The DNA here is from genome assembly GCA_024586415.1 of Phrixothrix hirtus. Lineage (NCBI taxonomy): Eukaryota > Metazoa > Arthropoda > Insecta > Coleoptera > Phengodidae > Phrixothrix > Phrixothrix hirtus. Next base: position 69,537 of record JAHWXV010160032.1, read on the forward strand.
TAAACAATTTTTTTAAATTTGCCGCTGTGTGTTCTCTAGTAACGGTATGGTTGGCTGGACGAGGGATAACAAACAAAAAAGAAATAAACACTTAAAAATAATTAAGTAAGTAGAGAGGTTGTTTTGGTGGTGCTCGGTTCGGATAAAAACGTGAGAGGTGAGCTTTTCTATTCCCCATAACGTTTAGAAAATTGTGTAAGAAAATCACGTTGACAGTTAGTTATGATTTCCATGATATTGGATGTCAAAGGTTTAGTTAGTGATACCGCATCGCGAGATCCCCGCGTTTTTGACAGATAGAAATACGCGCAGGTCGCGCATATTCATATCAATCGTACGAGTGATTCCCTTTTCTTTTGAAGTGTCCGGGTGGTATTAAAAGGTTTCCCTCATGTAGTGTCGGATCACCTTGTCGGAGAAATTGATTAGCGACCCTCTGGGGCTATCTGCTTTGTCCATTCCGGTTGCAGCTTCTTTGGGCCCCCGAAGTCCTCCTGTGCAGGAATCTTAAAAATGGAATTACGATGGACGATTTTAGTGGTTGAAAATCAAACAACTCTGTGAAGTGACAACTAAAATCAAGGTACCCCCTTTTATCGCATTGCTTTTGTGCTTCACTATTGTTTGTCTACAAATGGCGTTGTTATAATGTCAACGTATATATATATATATATATATATATATATATATATATATAT
>JAHWXV010160072.1:0-10515 GCA_024586415.1 Phrixothrix hirtus
ACTATAAATACAAATTTTCACGATTTTCATGCCTTTCGTTTAATTTATTATTCATTATATTGAATAAATTAAAAATATTTTTAATTCGTTCAAAGCCATGACTTAATATATATGCAAAATTTCAGCTGTCTATATCAATAAACAAACGAGTTATCGATATTTGATCAGAAACAGACCTTAATTTTCCATAATGCATCGGCTTAAGTGCCGCGGCTTAATTTGCGACATTCCCTCTGAGTCTCATATAAACCCCGACATAATTTACAAATGCGATAATTTACTTTGTTTGCTGTCTTAGATTTTTAATTATTTTGTTAACAAACTAGAATGATTTTAATTTTAAGTTGCGTTTATATTTGAGTTACTTCATTCTTTACGACCATTGATTTGTTTATTTATTTGTAACGTTGGAATTACTTATTTATTTATGTCAATAGACTAGTGTTATTACATATCTATTCAATTCCGCAGATGACCGAAATGAACATTGAATAGAAGTTCATTTCGTGATAGAAGTTCGAGCGACGTCATTTAGCACAAATGACGTCTACAGTAATTGAGCCATTGCACCGTATATTCGATTACCCGAATAATCGAAGCGGGGGTACACAGGATCAATATAAGCTACACGAAGAACCACCCCTCACCACTACGAACTACCGCCAGGTAGAACGCAAGTTCTTTATTCCTTGTACACTTTTCAGTAAGGACCGAAACGTCACAACATTTATTTGTTGTAAATTCAATAAGCTGGCTTAACTTCGGCATGTCCCCTTTTGTTGTTGTTTCCCATTCTTTGGGTGTTATAAAGTCTAATTCAGAAGTTATTAAATATATAATTAAAGAATCGCATGATTCAGTGTTAAGACCCAACGTGTTAAGTACCTTTAATTGGATATTCACGTGATCGATTAAATTTCGCAATGATTGTAGGTTAACCTTAATTGTATGCGGAAGTTCAAACAAGGCTTTGACATGTCAATCAAAGTTTCCCAAGCTATTGTGTAATCTTCAGTTGTGATAATCAATGAATTAATTAAATTAACCGCTCCATCGGCTAAAGATGATTTTAAACAATGAAATGTTTGAATATTACTTAAGCGGCTATTGTCATGGATTAAACTGTAGTACATTTCTTGAAATGATAACCATTTCTCTCGATTTCCATTGAAGGAAGGAATATTTATGGCGGGAAGTTTACTTGCGCTATCAAAGGTTCCTGTATTTCATAATTAACCGTGGAATTTGACGAAAGCATTTGAATTGTTGGTTTATTACTGTTTTTTTTATATTAATTCGTTTAACTGCGCGACTGAGTCAAGATATTTTGTTTCAAATATGCCCCGTTCATCATGTTTATCTGATAAATCAGGTAGTTCGGTTTATTTGAATTTTGTCAAATGCTTGCCACGTTCCTTCAATTAATTTATGACGTAGTTTTAATTTTGATAGTGACTCATAGTTGGCATTAGATGAATTTAAAAATGTTTCCAATTTTGTTATTTTAGTTTTAATCTGACCTCGTTTCCCTATAAAGTCTCTTAATTCAGTCATGACGAATAAATGGTAATGATTAGGATTATCGTAAGGACAGGTAAATTAAATATATGGAAATTAAGAAGATTTACTTACTTTGTTCGTAAAGTTGTCTTCTAACTTCCTTGTGATAATGATGATCGTTTGAATTTGGATGTGCTTGATATATGTACGTGCTCATGATAATTGTTGCACACGGATCGTGATATTGTGCGAAACGATGATTTCAATTATAACTGCACTATTTAATCACATACTCGCGAATTAATATCGAGCTCGAAGGACCATTATGTTTTGATAATGTGTATTGCAATTAAGTTATGTAATAGATCAGTTTATTATCCAACGTAATTTCGTGTTTAATTATAAGAAAACTAACATGTTACAATTTAAAATGTTCATGTATTAAATTTTCGTTCGCCCTTATCCGAGACCTTCTTATAACAACAGCGCACGGCATACATTTTTCAACTAAACTCAAATTCTACAAAATCACCCTTACCTTTGACCCGAGTAATAATAGTAGGTATGTGCCTAATAAGAGCTTAAATAGTTGAATATACCTTGTGGAATATCCTAAGCTGTACTAACTAAACATATTGAAGTATGAATCACATTGCGCAAATGTGAACAGTTCAACTTCAAAATGTTCATACATAACTATCAACCTAATTATTATTTGATGTTACCCTAAATATTGTTTGCTGTTAATCTAATTAATTGTTAACCCTAACTGAACAAGTTGTTTATCGACAGTATGATGAGAAGAGAAATTTTTCTGCTATAATATGATAAGATTAGATATCTTATTTTATTTTTGTGAAACTAATGTAACGCTTAAACTGTAGAAACCTTCCTGTATTATTTTTAATTTAAATTTTTTTATTCATATGCCTTTAGTATACTTTGTTTAGAGGTGTTTTAAATAACGGTGGATCAGATATATCAATTACTACTCAAGAGAGCCAGTATTACCTATGAATTTTGTTCGTCCAACTACAGCTGTAATGTGGATACACCAGCACCCTTATATAATTATCGATCGCTGTAAATACAAGTTTAAATTATTTGTCATAAGTCTGTGAAGTTCTTTTCTTTCGTTAAAACCTTCTAAAAACACTAATTTTGTCATCGATTATAATAATATAAGGAATTGATTTTCGAAGTTTATCATCGTAAAATTAAACCATTACGTTCTTCCTTAGCTATATTACAGTTACAAAATTGCTGGCAGTGATGTCGTACTAACAATTTGATCCGATGGAGCTGTTCGGGCCCTGTGAGGGGCGGGAAGGGCGGGGGTGTAATCGTGTAGAAAGGTTTGTATTACACTTAATTTGTTTTATAAAAGATTATCCATTAAAATAACTTTACGAATAGCTAAGATTAAGTATAAATCAACGAATTAATGCATAAAAAAATATCATATCTTATGTAGTTACAGTTGATTAAAATAATACAACAACGTTGCCTAAAGATTGCCGATTGTGTTAAACGCCACTCGTAATCTTTCGCTACGGTAATGTTTTGTCGCCATCTGATTATCGACGCTTCATCACTATATCTCGTACTGTCGACAGTGTTCCGGTATAGCATTTATATACAATCGTTAACGGTTGGTATAAAGCGGCATATGCGGTAACTTCAGTGCAAATCTATGCCATTGTAATATATTACTGATCTGTTTAATAATGTTGTGCTGCTAGTATTTAACGAGGTATCTAAATCACAGCCAACAGTTTAGAAATTTAACTCTAGTTAATCACAACCGTGGGTATTGCATTTACATTTCATTCAAGTTCAATGAAACCTTTTCGGTTCTATAGGTTCTAATTTCACAGTAGCTTAATATGCACGCTTTTGTAGATACATTGGAGTAGAAATTGAGATCCATTTGTTGTTAAAGTTCGTTGCTTAGATAAAACATGACAATAAGTTTGGGAATAAAAGAGCAGTTAATTTACAGCAAAATCTATTATACATACTACTTTGGGATTAATGAGTTTTTTATCCCTAAATACACACCTAATGGTATACCCCTGCGCGGTTTAATAAAGGACGGCGACTCATAACGATGCATCCTATAGTTATCACTGGGCGTAATGTAAATTGAATACTCATTCACATAGTCAAAATAAATTACTCCAGGTTTAAGATCTTTCTATTCTATTTCCTACTGACGGCTAAATTATGGTACTAGCAAACACACAATTGATCGTCAATAACCATTACTACATTTTCTACCATTTGTTTAATTACATGCTAAAGAACTAGTTCCATATCTCTTATTCACTGTAAGTTTTATACAAGGTGCAGTCAGAATGCCCTAATTATGTGAAATGTCAATCGATACCGAAAATATCTAAAAACACCGCAATATTTAAAAATTTTATTGTACTGACCAAATAATAATAAGTTTTTATGAGCGCTTCATTATTTTTATAGTAAGGCGTTCATATTCTTATTCAATTTTAGATTTATCTACACCCTTTGGCGTAAATAATTTTATTCAGTACTATTATGTTATTCTATTAAGTGTTCTATTGGTCGTCCCGGTTAGCATGTTTGTCCCGGCACCCAAGGGACGCGGGTTCAAACCCAATTGATGTCGATAAATTCTTCAGTTGAGAAAAATTTAAAAAACATGCCTTCTTCTCGGATAAAGAAGTAAAATTGTAGGTCCCGTATCAATGTGATGTTTGGCACATTAAAAATCCCTACTGGTCATCGGAACTCCTCTAGCTTCAGAAAAATTCTAGTAGGCATGGCAAAATGACTAATAATAGTTTTAGTCTAAGAGGGTCAAGGGAAATTCCACATCCCGAACCTTCAGCTACAAAAACAAACAAACCAAACATACAAGTATCCTATTATGTAGTTTGCTGTAACCTAGAATCATATTATAATTAATATTATGTGCTCTTAAAATGTAAGAAGAAACCTTAAAAAAATCAATTACAAAAATATTTAAAAACAAATGTCATTTTTTATTTAAATTATTACAATTAATTTATAAATGCATAATATGCGATCATTTAAATTTCAGTCCCAGTGGGCTACGACATTTTTCGGTAGGACGTAGCTTAGACACATGCACGTCAACCAAAGCTATATAATAATATTATCAACAAATTTGGCGGGAAGGACTGTATTATTAAATTAAATTCTTGAAAACGTTCTGTAGAATGTTAGGTGCCTTATGGTGTTATTAAATTTTTATTACTATGATGTTTTACTTCAGAGTAATTGCAACAACAAATTACAAAACCAATTAATAACAAAATATCACAAATTAAAACTGTCAATTTAATAGATAATTATTACTGATAATGGATTAAACTAGGACATGAATTCTTTCATAGCCCGCTGGGAACTCAAACTTAAATGAACGCATGCTATTATACTTGCAGATAATAAACTTATCTGTAACATTTCTCTAAAATTGTGAAATATAACTTCTTTGTTACAGTAAAGATACTATAATTTCCATTTTAGCTTATAAGTAAGATTAAATAATATAGTATAACAACAAATTAGGTATCAAATTTAGCATAAATAAACTCAGAAGTGTTGTAAGCAAAGATTGAAAATATCTATGTTTATACATAAATATTTATTGTTATTCTCAATATTTGAATACCGAAAATAAATGTTCTCTCTCAGTTTCTCAAATAAATATATTGAATGAAGCCGCTTTGAGTGTATATTTCATTCTTACCACAATAGGAGCAATCATAAACCTAAAGGCGATCTTTTCCATAAAAATGCAAATTACTATACTTATATTACTTGATACATTTACAAATATTCCAATAAATCAATTTCAAAATGAAATGCAGACTGCGGTATAAATCAATGGACAAAATTAGTATTTAAATACATACCACCTCTTGTGTATTTTAATAAATCTATGAAAATTTTAAAAGTAGAATAGAAACCACGTTCACTGCTATAACTTTAAAAAACGCAAAATTCCTTTATTTTGTTATTTATACGAGGGCGGTCTCATAAATAGCCGGTTTAAACATTAGAACACATCTTTTTTTTTTTCAAAATTTCATTTTGTTTCTCGACAGTCTCCTTTTAGCTCGATACACTTAGTCCAGCGATTTTCCAATTTCATTACGCCATTCTTGTAGTACAATTTATAAAGTCATCGAAAATATGCATTAGTCTCCCATTAAACTTCCTCATTTCTTCTTCTGTCCATGAAGCCATTTTTTTAGGTTTGAAAACATGAAGTAGTCACTGCGAGCTAGATCAGGAGAATATCGTGGATGTGGAAGCAATTTGTAACGTAGTTCATCCAATTTTTGTTGAGTTTTCTATGATGTGTGAGCTGGTGAGTTGTCATGATGAGAAACCACATGTAATACAGCATTAGAAATTTGCATGCAGCCTACTAACAGATAGTATTTGACAGAAATGATATACATTCGGTGATCAGTGGTGCCATCTCTTGGAAACTGGCTAATCATCCGACTGCCCTCGTATTAGATACAAAACTTCTATAATGAATATCTATAACGGATGCAATTGACAGTAAAGTATACAAATGATGTTAGTGAATAAATGATGAAATTACAAAGCTAGCAAATTTACAATAAATTACACATTCTTGGCAGGTGTGCAAAATACAATAACTAAGCATAAGCAAAACTTGTTTAATTTTGGTGGTAAAAATATAAAAGACAGCTGTGCAATTGGGATAGTTGAAATATTTGATACACTAAATAAGTAATTTACTTACTAGTATCAACTCAATAACAGTTAGGTTGCTACCTACAGCTTATTGTCGAAGTTCATCTGCAAGTCTATAAAAGATTATCCGAGGTAGGTAAACAATTACATATAATGAGTTCACTTAACTGCTCGTCAGAAAGAATAGGATCAATTTAAGAAAATGCTTCGAAAATAATTTATAAATCTACTGCCACCATATTACTTCTAAATTACCCCGATGTAACGAACCTCTTTATTTATTAAATAAGCTTAGTCTAAAATTAAAACCGTTCTGTATATTTAACTCTATTATTACTTTATGTCAACTCAATCACGCCAAAATGAGTACCACAATAGAAATAATTAATAATGGGATTTCGCCCTTTGAAGTTAGGATCCCCAAAGTAATTAAGTTTCATTTTTATTAACGCTGATCTCTAATAACTTTTAAATACGTCTGGATGTATCTAATCGAATTATACTTGTTAATCAGGGTTAATCACTGCAGGGGTTCTCTTATTGCGCAAAGAAGGCTGTATAAATAATAGCTATCGACAGTATCTTTGTCGAAGTACCTCTAGTAACTTAGTTTGTGTATATACAGTGTTTTCGTAAAGTAATGCATAAATTCGATAAAAAGTGTCGAATTTTTTTTGAAAAATTGCTCAGATGTAACAATGGATTAAAATAATTTGCCATATTTTATATATTTTCTTAAATTCTGGGCCATTTTTCAAAAAATCATGACATCATCGATATTTTTTTTAAATAGCAACCTCCATTTTTTATTAAACAATCTTAAACAGCGTATTTGTTTACATACAAGAAGGTTAAAATTGATGTAGCTAACCAAGAAATTTTCGAGAAAAATGACATTGAAGTTTAAAAATCATAAAATTTATTGACAATGCTAAATTATAAAAAGTAACTACATGAAGTGTTCAAACTGTGCACCGTTGACAATCTGACAATAATCAAGGCGATTAACAAACTCTCTTTGCACATTGTTGATAACTTCTGGGGAGAGACGTCCAATTTCTATACGAATTCTGTCTTTAAAGTCTTCAAAATTCACTGGCTGCTTAGTTTCTAAGTAACCCCATAAAAGTAGTCTAGGGGTGTCAAATCTGGCGATCTGTCTGGCCATTCAATCGGCCCTTTTTTTTCTATCCAACAATTTGGGAAAGCCTTATCTAAAGTGGTGCCCCATCCTGCTGAAAGAAGACGATATTCCTGAGAAGATTAGATTCCGCCGGATTTGGGTACAAAGCTATTAGTGGGAGGACGAGGTTGTCCCGCAGATAATTTAAATAGATCGCACCGGTTAAATTTTCGTCGAAAAAATAAGGTCCTAGAATTCTCCCGTCGACGATAGCGCACCACACATTCACTTTTTCAGGTCTTTAAGTGTGACTCCATCATCCAATGAAGATTTTCTACAGCTCAATAACGAAAATTTTGTTTGCTTACATTACCATTTAAAAGAAAACTAGTTTCATCAGAAAAAATGCTATTCTTTACAAAAATTATCATCATTGTAACATAATGCCTGCATTTGTTCACAAAACTGATTTCAAGTTGGTCATCAAATAGCTCCTGGACCAGGCACACCTTATACACATGGTACTTTTCATTTTTCAGTACCTTGTGGACGGTGGATGGTACGAAATTAAAAGTAGAAGCATTTCCTGAAAGAGTAGTGTGGTGATTATCGTCTACTGCTAACAAAACGTTGATCTGATCTTCTTCTTTCACTAACGGCCGACCAGATTTAGCAAGATCACGAACGTGTCCAAATTTTCTGAATTTAGATTCAATTCCAATTCACTGTGCTTTCACAAATTATTTGCCGGTTAGGATAAATTTCATTGAATAATTGAACTATTTCTTTCTGGGTGCGCACCCTGTCTCCAAAACCGAGCATGCAAAGAATTTCAATTCTTTCACGTTCACTTAACTTGTCTATTCTTAGAAATATCACAATAAAGTAAATACTTAACAAACACTAAAAAGACACTAGCTACATATGTTTAATGAAAACTAAGGATAACTATCCGGCAAATCAAAATACCAAATTATTATTGCTAACAGACCTCAAAAAAATTATCTGGTTTCCATGATAACAAACAAGCCGCACAGTTTGAACACTTAATGTAGTTGCTTTTTATTATAATTTAGCATTGTTAATAAATTTTATGATTTTTAAATTTCAATGTCATTTTTCTTGAAAATTTTCTTGTCACTTATCACAATTTTAACCTTGTTGCAGGTAAACAAATACGCTGTTTTAAGATTTTGTAATAAAAAAATTAGCGTTGCCATTTAAAAAAATATCGATCACAATAATTGTTTGAAAGTTGGCCGTAAATCATAAAACAATATACAAAAAAAATTTTAAGTTATTTTAACCGTTTGACATGTCCGGGCAATTTAAAAAAAAATGTATGCAGGTTTTACAAATTTATGCGAAAGTTTTCGTGATTCCCGTGCCTGCTTTCAAGAGCAAGATGGTGGTAATGTTGAACAGTTCCTTATATTTGTGTTAATTTTAATTGGTTGTCGTAAATGTCTGGCACTAATTGTTAATTACATGAGTATTGTACGTTATTATCTATTTCACCTCTTTTATTTACGATTTTTGTTATTAATTGCCTGATTAGTTCCTTCTTAAAAAACGTTGACAATTTCCAAGCTTGCTTTTGTTTTACATTTCACGTCATAGTACATACTCTTGACTCTACTATGAAACGTAACAAAACAGTAAACTACTGAATTACGTTAGTCTACTTAAATAGTCACCTACGGATAAATAGGAAAAAGTATAGAACGATAAATACAATTTTTAAATTGGTAAAAATCAATTAATCTCAGTTGCCTAATTTATCGAACATTTATTCAGTTAACATACCAGGTATTAGCATACATTCAGAACACTATATAGTATACTATAAAAGAATAATCGTTTAAATATCTTGAACTCAGCTTACACGGTAAGCGTGGCATAATTTTCTAGAACTCTATCGATTATGTGATGTTTGGTGGTGATATTGAAATTTAAATTAACTTTGATTTTTATTATAAAACCGACACTTTAGGCCCACCTTCCGTGGTAGTAAGACCAAAAAAATTATAAGGGTTGGGATATCCTTGTTTGCCAATCTGCTATATATGATTCACTTATATGCTTGTAATTGAACCTAGAATTTCTAAAAAAAATAATAGAGTAAAATTAGGTAATTCAAAGTAAGAAATTTGTCAAGACATTAGACGTTTGTGTATTCATATATTTGTCAAGAAACGTATAAATTAATTTTGAATAAAGGAAAAGTAATACTTGGCACCAAACAAGCTGAATCCTATTTATTACATGTCCACGTGCTCTGTATTTACATTTAGTCTATTAATAAAAAAGAAGTTTGTAAAGCTATCGTTACATTTAATTTAGTCAGAAAATTAATTTGGCAAACTGTAATAGGATTTGAGTTTAAATAATGAAAATAGAAACGACATCTTGAACACAACCTAGCGAAGACAAATTCTAAATATGATAATAGAAAGAAATATTTATACCACTCAATGCAAAGCCAGCAATGTAGATGAAAATTATACGAAAACAACGCACTAAATCGAGTTCATATTTTATTAAATTATTACTGAAATGCGCGGTCGCATTTTGACAGTTTTGAAGTTATTAGAGCAAAGTATACTCCATACATATTCGTTTGAAATATGTTTTAAAATCACGTGTATCTCAAGATATTGAAAGCCCAAACTCAATATCAGAATTGCATCTTCTCTTTTACTCCCTTAAAAACTTGAGATGGAAATGTGGTAGGGTATTCCAGTAATAACCAATTCATTTAGACAGTCAATGGTTCATTGTAAAGAGAAATACTTTTAAGTCATAAAAAGTCGAAAGTAATTGAATTTTAGATAATAGATAATATCTTATAGAATATACATATGTGGCCGTAATAAGACACTGAATAAACATTGGACATTTATTGAATTTAATTAATGCATTAAGAATATATGATTAAGTGGAATAATGTTTATACAAATTTTGAGAACAAAGCGATGCGCTCTTAATATAAGTAAAATAAAACAATTGGTTATAAGATTGTGTTCTACTTGAACTTTTCCTAAATGATGTTCATACACACACACACACACACACACACACACACACACACACACACACACACACACACACACACACACACACACACACACACATATATATATATACATATATAC
>JAHWXV010160195.1:0-12246 GCA_024586415.1 Phrixothrix hirtus
GAATTTTTATAAATCTTTTTAATATCTAAATATACATAACCATTATAATTATATTAATTTTAAACCAAAAAAGTAATTTCCCTATATATATATATATATAAAGTATCGAATGCTTCTGTGGAGATGGAATGTGAAATTGCTTTTCCGAGTTTCCTTCCACGTATGTTTTTGTTCCTTAAAAGGACAGTTTTTATTATGGCGACGTTTCGACAGCGTCTCATCTATCATTTTCGAGCCCTCTTATTTTCGGTTTTTACTGCGAATTCTCGTGGTAATAGTCGAAGTCAAACTAACTGCAGCGTTTCTTGCTTCTTCTTATATATTTTAGCTTTTACGCTTAATTGGTTTGAAGGTTACTTTCTCTATTTTCACTACCGGTGTCATTTCGCTTGTTTTTATTTTTGCATCTTTTTATTTATAATTAAATGTTTCTATGTCTCAGGTTATCTTTGACCGTCGTCTCTTTTGTTTAAGCTGTTGGGTATTTTTCTATTTCTATGGCGTCTCTAATTATTTGTGTCGTGTATTTTCGATATTAGTGAGGACTTTGATATTCATGAAATCTATTTTATGGCCTGTGTTTTATTTTTGTTGAGCTAGGGGCGGCTTTTTATTTTGTAGTACCGCGTTAATGTATTCATCTCTTCTGACATCAATTTTTCTATTTGTTTGGCCAATGTAAGAATTTTCGCAGTTAACACAGGGAATTTTGTAAGCACCTTGAGCTTCCAACGGGATTTTTCTTTAGGTTTTGGTACAATGTTTTTTGTTTTATTCGTAGCTCTTAAAGCCGTTTGAATATTGTGTTTGGTTAAGATTATGCTGATTTTTCCGTAGTACCTCTAATATATGCTATGATTGCTCTTGATGTTGGTTCTATTTCTTCACGATCTATTTATTTTTCCTTTTTTAACACTTTTTCAATTTACTTACCTGTAAATCCATTTTTTTTAAGTGTCTTCATTTCGCCTTTTATGTGTTCTGATTCTGCTAGAGCTTGCGTTCTTCTGACTAGTGTTTTTACAACTGAGTATAATTGTGACCGATGGTGATGTAATTTTGCATTTCAGTGTCTGTCAGTATGAGTGGCCTTTCTATACAATGTATGTACTAATGTGCCAACGTAAAGCTAGTCTTCTTCAAAATCTTTCTGACATTGTAATTTTTCTTTTGTAATTTTGTTTCTATGCATATTTTGCATTTTTTGATGTTAACGAAATGTATATCATTCGCTAATGAAGTGCTTCAGCACCGACCGTTTTATTCCTTTATACATTCATTTAAATGAAGCTTTTATCTCCCCAACGTGTAGTAACAAAAATTTTAGAGCTATCGAATCGCCATCTTTTACTTCTAAGTTGGAGAACGTTTGAGGTTGTGCGTTATGGCGTTTCGAACTCTATTAACGTTTTCTGGTATTCTAATAGTTTTTGTAGCTCCTTTATGTTTTAAGTTCAATGTAGCTCATGATCCTCAAATTTCTTAACCCTTGCATTAGTTGCATTAGCAGACGCTACCTGCACATGACGCGAAATATTGAATTGATTGCGAAATTGCCATACGTGTCATAGGATCACCATTTCTCTAAAACTACTAAACACTGAAACCAGCATGTGCACTAGACTACTGCCCCGTGTTAATTAAACAGCATTAAGTGACTGATAAATAACAATGACTGAGCGCTGCCTCGCAAACGTTAATTGAATAAACACGATTTTAGGGTTTTCCATTTCACTAGCGAGCCTTGTATTTAAATATAGATATTGCATAGTATTTAAAGTAATTGCGGGGTTCTATAAATTATAAAATAATATACATTATCTAATTTAAACCAGTTATCGATTTATTTACTATATTTACAAAACTTTTAGAAGTAAATAGTACGCACAAAGGCATTAAAGCATATAGGAGTTACTTAACCATATATAAAATTGTTAAATTAATTAGTTTGTGGACAGTAATTATAGTTGTAAATAAAAGAAAACTAGTGTGGAACAAAGTGATAAAGTGTATAGGAATCTGTACCATTTAAAAGAGTACAAGATTATGCGTGTTCGTTTAATGTAACAATTTCTAGTCTGCTTGTTACGTAAACGTGTAAAGCATGTGGCGCCGAGCTTCAATAAGTATGTTCGTACGTTTATTTATCGCAACGATTTAATTGATAATTAATCGTTTGTGGGTAATTACGTACTATCTTTGTAACATTATTACAAGCATCATAAAATGTACTGTGTTCTATAAACTGTAAATAGTCATGAAGTGTATATATGTAGCTTCTTATAATATGAGTGATCACAGAGTACAGCGGAAAGTTTCTGATGTAAAATAAAAAGCTCGGTACATGTAACACAGTAATAAATTCGAATATTTTACACTTGCCAAACGATACTTTACGAGGAGCTTCAGGGACGTGTTTTAAATTTATTTCCCTCTTATTCTTTTATATAGCACAGCAGGCATCTTTGTTAAGTAGTCCACAAGGTAGATATTTATTTTAAGGCCTGCCTTATTGGACTATCGGACACAAAAATCTTCATTTATTTCGATCTGTTGCAACAGACGAGTTAAATTTATAATAAACTTGATTTTTTGCGCCTATATTTCTCCAACAAACACGAAGCGCCATTTGTTTCACTTTATAAATCTTGGAATTGGTACACTGTAGCTACAGAGATATTGTAGAATACAAAAACTGAATCTTACGGAAGACCTTTTTCCTAGTACATGACTCAAAATAAAACTGCAAAATAATTTACACTGCGAAATCTGATGTAGAAAATATAGGTCTAGCACCCATTATTTGAATAACGAGTTAATTATGCGGTTAACCACATTTATTTATAATTCGTGTTCTGCAAGATTACCTTGTAAGTAGAATTTAAAAATCAGAGATTGGATTTATTTACAAGCTTTCCTGTCATAGTTGTCTTAAGAGCATTTATATGTAAATTAATAATATATTTTTACAATCATTGTTACCGGTTTCCTGAATAATATCTAGTTCCCTTAGATGCGTTTATAGCCGTAATGGTGCAAAAAAGGTAAATTCAAGAGAAATTCTAGAACTACACTTGAATAAAAGTTTTATCTGTAACTTGAATAGGAGTATATTATTTACATTCAGATAACTTTAGTTTAAAAGCTGTAAAATTGATAAATTAGTATAAAATGAAAGATTAAATAGTTCCCAAAAGCGTCGGTACAGGTTAAGATCCGTAAACTAACACAGGTTATCTCAAACTCAACTGCGAATGAAATAGAACATTTCGTTCTACGTTATTAGTAGGCTAGCCCATCTACTTTTCAAGCACCGACCCCATAATAGCTCAAAATCAATTTAAAATTTCCTGAAGCCAATCTCTCAACGTATAAAGGTTATTTTTGAAAGATAAACTAATATTCGAAGGTAGATTTATTGTAAAATGTGCCTTGATTTGATAGTGGAAATGCAGATCAACTACTTTTGAGTTCGTTGTGTTCCTATCATCAGGCACACCACCGTTTGTTTATTTAAAGCTAAGGAATTATTATGAAAGTAACAAGAGTACAAAAATTAGGACAATGCAGTATAAATAAAATTAAACATTTTTATAAATAAAATAAATTTAAAATAACATCGAAAGAAATATTAATTTCAATATACAAGGTGCTGAATACGAGTGTCATTATTAAATATACAGAGTGACAGAAAACACAGGAAATCTCTTGGGATGATATTCTGGAGACCAAAATAAGTCGAAAAGCTTATATGAATTTTGGGCCTTAAGTGATTTATCTTCGAGATAGAATCTTTCAAAGTTCAAAAAATTTTTTTGTATTTTCCGCTGTTAAAATAAAATCCTTCAGCCAATTTTAACTACTTTTGACAGATAAATTACCCCGAACAAGATCTTCATAACAATTCGAGAACCATATTGATATTTATCATATGGGCGCGGGGGTGACCATCCCATATAATAAAACCTTCCCTAACTTTTCCATTGTTTATTATTTTAAAAATCCAAATTTATATTATGACTCCCCAATTCATACACTTAAAAAAGTTTTAGAAAGAAATTCACTTAAAGGAAATAACCACCAACCAAACAAACAAATGATTCGACGTAACTAATAATAAAACTATATCAACATACATCCAATTTATTTTAATTATTTTAGCCACTTTTACCTTAAAATAATTGTTAAAAATGCTCTCCATGACCTCCAATGCAAGCCTCCGTCCTTCTAACAAATGATTATTGAACTTTTAAAGCATACTCTGATCGTTCCTTATGTTATTGGCGAACTAAAAAATCCTTTCCCGTAGCTCTATAACGTTGTGTCATGAATTGGTTTAAACGGTACTTTTAGATGAACCCTAAGGAAAAATGCAAGGGTGTCATATCTGGTGATCTATCAGGGTAAGCTATTGGTACTTCTCGTACTCTCCAATGATTAGGGAATTCAGGCAGTCTCTTGTTTGACGAACAAAATTTGGAGGAGAACCGTTATGCACAAACTTACATATACCGTCGCAACTGCAATGGAACATCCTCTAAGAGTCTTCGTAAAATATTTTCTAGAAAAAACTGATATGATTCGCTTGTTAATCGTGGAGGAAGTTCATAGATCCCTATTAACCATCCATCCATAATACCAGCCCAGATGTTTAATTTAAACCAAAAAATGGCTATTGTGCAGATTAAAAGTCCCTTTTCTGGTAAAAATAGCCTCGTCGGTGAAAATTATGGATTAAGCACACGTCGTTTAATCCATACCCTTGGTAATATAGTTTGGATCGGTTGCAGATGAAATTAGCGTAGAAGCTGTTCGTGTATGATTAATTGAGTGGTTGACTGAGAAACCTTGAGTTGTAACGTTGTTTGTCGGATGCCCCATCTTGGATGCTCTGCCACAGCATTCATCACGTCCTCTTCTACCTCTGCAACGCGTGCCGTCCGAATACAACCACTATTATGTTTTTTGTCTTAAAGCAGCCTAGTTACAATAAATTCCTTAAAATGTATGAAAAACATCATTTAAATTCTCACCAGTCTCTTGAAGTCTACGATCCTGTGGAAGTTGCTGTAATGAAATAATTTGAAAAATATAAGTTAATTAAAAGTAAATGCGATCATTAAACTGGTAAAAGTATTAAAGTTTTATTTGTGGGGGTACAGTAAAACGTGAATATTACTAATTGAGTTAAAATACGAGATTCTGGGCGATTAAAAATAAAGAAAATATTTGTACATGATCAAATTGATGAATGCAAAATGATATTGATTTAAATGAATGTAGCGTTAATTGAGTTAATTTAAAAAGAGAATAGACGAAGTGTCGTGTAACGGTTAGTTATGTTGTTGTGTTGAAAGAAAAGTTGAGGAGCTATCTACGCACGTTGGAAGAAGTCAATTAAGAAATCGATCGTTAATTTGAATTATAAGGTACTGACAATATTAACACATTCTTCTTTTATTGGCATGAATGAGTTGAAATTTACTATCGCTGGAGTGCAGTAATAAACAGACAAATAGTGAAGGAGTTATTGTATTCTACGCTAACGATTAAATAGTAATTTACCTTTTGGGTGCCTACGTATCTATAAATGTAGAAAGGTATTGTGGTTTCAAACTATTTGATTGTTAAAGGACATTTCTATCATAGTGAAAACGGTAGTAAAACTTCCATTGAGGTAGTTGTGAGCATTAATTGGTTGTAGCTAAATTATGTTGTTAATCAGTAGGGCTACGCCTGAAAATAAAGGATTACCACAAAGAAATATCAAATAATAATACTTACTGGTGTATATTGTAAGAGCCTTTAGGATGCATTAATTGGAAGTAGGGGTTAATTATTAATCGTACAAGATTGATAGACTTGTGTTGAGTTTTGTTATTGTTTTTGGACTTAAATCTCCGATATATAAAGTGAATAATTATTAAATAAGTTAATTTATAGCACTTACTTGCAACAAAGAAGATCCCTGGTTTCGGCATAATTGTATTCCGGTGAAAAGTTCGTTGGAAATGAAAATATCTTTATTTATAATGGAAGTGTTATAAGAAAGTTAGTTATGAAGATGCAGTTATAACAAATAGTAGCCAAGGAAGGGATCTGGTATTGTCGTTTAAACAAAGTGAGTTGTTTTGTTTCCTATTCTCAATTTGAATTTGTATTTT
Organism: Phrixothrix hirtus; assembly: GCA_024586415.1. NCBI lineage: Eukaryota > Metazoa > Arthropoda > Insecta > Coleoptera > Phengodidae > Phrixothrix > Phrixothrix hirtus. The sequence continues at coordinate 6,165 of JAHWXV010160195.1, forward strand.
GATTATATGTCACTTATGTGACTTTGTTCTACAAGGTAAATTGCTTGTTGGTTTGCTTTCTTTTGCGCTAACTAATGGTAAATATTGTTATCAATTAATTAACTAATTTTTTTGAGAGTATTTTCTTTAGTAGAATTATATCCATTTCATTCTTTATTAAATCAGAGTATGGCGCAGGAGCAATTTACTCACTGGCAACAAAATTTTCAGTTTAGTATTTTAAGGTTAACAAACAAAATTAACAAAATTTGAAATTATTACAATTTGAAGTTTATTGAATTTATTGAGTGCGCACAAAGACTTATTGTATTATAGTTTAATTGCCATAATTTAGTTTTCAACAGTTTTTTTATTCAGCTACAATGTTTTAGAAGAGATTTCCTGATTTACACATACCTTTAACAAGTGAACGTTTTAAAGAAAATAATTTTAAAAACTCTATAGTGTTTGGTATAGTCAGTGACTTGTTTATATTACTATTTTTTATTATTATTAGTTGGGGTTGCATGATGTTTTATCAACATAAACTTCATTGAGGTACTTTAATTTACCTAATTTTTTTTATTCAGTTGTGCAGAAGTGATGTGTAGTGGTTTGACAGTGATCTAGCCTCTTTCAGATAAGAGTGGTTTTGCTTATATGAGTAAGATCGTATACCAACAATTATTAATTTAACGGATGTAAGTTGCAATTAGCCGTCAAAAAGTATGTCAACGTTTCTATTAACACTAAGTTCAGTAGTTGTAAATATCACAACATTTTTGTCGGCCAAATGTAGGCCTTTGTCTAAATAACCCATAACAATATATACGAAGATACAAATCTTAGGTTTCTATACAAGGGTGCTTTAAAATACGTTCAAAAATTGAAACTACTTTCCTTTAAGCTTCATAAATTCACAAAGGAAGAAAAATTGATCCCTCTAGAACATAATAGAATTTTGAAAAATGCTTCATAGATTTTTGTGCACCTCAGATAATAGATTATTTATAACCCGAAAAATATATGGAAGTTTTGCTGAAGAAAAATGAAAGATGTGTAATTTTTTAAAAACTAATTTTAGACTTCTACTTGTTTTTAGGATTACATGTAGTATTCATAAAACATTAAGGTAGGTCAATGATTTATAAATAAGCAACACTAACTAATATTTAATACGTATCTATAGTTTTGGTTTTTATTAATTATTAATTTTATTAACGTTCGAGTTATGACAGCAGCGCGGATGATTTATGAACGTGTTACCAAAAAATATTATAATAGCATTAAATACGTAAAATAGTTTAAACTTGAATTTTGCCAATTCCATAGTTGCGAATATTATTAAAAGTTCTGATAACACTGGAAGTATTAGTATTAAGGTAAAAGTACTGGTCTTTTAAAGCATATTACTTTTTTGATAAGCTAAAGCTGTAGAAACTCAACAACCGCCACGTTTCTGGTAATGAGTTAACTTTATAATACTGAGGCGGACTGAAATCTAACACAAGACTGGATTTGGATTTTATAAGGTACAGCATCTAAATATTAATATAAGTATTCAAAATATTTAAACTAAAGAAAATCCGCTCTTAGTGAATCTTTAAACAAAACTTTTTGGCGTGGATAAGGGAAAAAGTACATTGGATGCAAAAAGTTGAGCGTGTGCGTCAGAGGTTTCCGAAAAAGAATGGTTAAGTTTCAACATAAAATTGTAACATTATGTAACGAAACTAGTTAACTGTTTTAAAATTTTTATTATATTCACTAATATTAGGATTATTTATTTACACTTATTTACTTAAATATTTATTTCACAGTATACTAATAATAAACGATTTAGCTTATGATGACTTCTTTCTAAATTATTGTGAACATTTCTTATCGCTAACACTGAAGAGGGTGAAACAGATGCGTTTTTAGTCACCAAGTCTGACCTGATCATTGCAATGATTTTACGATATACGTTTTAGTATAGCTGTTGTATTTCCTGCAACGTAATAAATATTCTATTTTATAATAAATTACACAACATGATATAGAAGTAACGTTGAAACATTGCAATCGAAAAATATTCCTACTTATTCCTTTATAAAACATTAATATTTGCCCTTTTTTAGATGAAAGGCTATCAGAAGCATAACAAAATGATATTTTTTTATTGATTTAAGAGATTAGTTTAAAGAATTTTAATTCATACAATTTAATTACAGATTTATGCAAACGTAAATTACGAATTTTGAGAAAAACTAATAACGATAACAAATATACGAATCCTTTTTAATTAATAATTTAATGCACATCTCGTGATATCGTTATTACTACCATAGGTATCTATTATTCTTTATGTTACATGCTAAACATAAAATTTCCTGTTTCGCCATATTTGTATTTACTGACCTAGTGTTGTTTACTATTTACGCCAACACAACGGTGTTCGTAAACTTGTATGCGGCGATGAATATTAATTATGAACGGTTTCTGTTTAAATCGTATTACTATTAATTAAAATAACATAGTGGGTGATTGTAAAAAATGTTTGGTCAAGTCTTATTATGAAATACAAAGTAGTGTCTTAGATTAGTTCAAAATCTGCAACTTATTAATTCCATTTCCACAACTGTTTAATTTGGTGTATAGATTAAGACTTGCAGCTAATACTCCATAATAAGAATTAACTAATTGCAAGTGTTTTAATGATTACATGATAGTATATAATTAAATGGATTGTTGATTATTTGCCGATTGTCATCTGCAGATTATATTAAAATTTGAATCATTCCTAATTTTTAATTTATTTATATATAATAAAAATTAGAAATGATTCATTCATTCCACCCACGTGTAAATTATAAAGTGGATCTACCTATATATCCTACAAATCCATAAATATAATAATTTGTGATTTAAAAATGACCAATTTGCCGATAGCAAACGCATAATATATTTTTATTTGGAAATATAAAAGATTTTATTACAAAAAGAAAAATTACGTTTAGCTATAAAGTTAAAACTAAATTATTAATTAAAAATTATATACATATTATTTATTATTTGAATAGGAAGCAAACGGTAGTTAAAAGCAAGTGTAAACATTTCTGTCAACTACGATTAATCTTGTATGACTATCCTTATCGCAAAAAGTCTCAATCACTTTAGAAAGGCATCAGTGAACAGGAAAGATATTGCCTTTTTAACAATAACTTATGAACATTCTATTATGCAGATCAATTTAAGAGACATTTTCTGACAATTTGTAAAGAAATTGAACATTTTCTATTGTACCATATTCATGAGTGTTTTGTTCAATGTTTGTATGTTTATAGTACATTTTTTGTTCATGATCTGGCAGTAGTTAATAAAGAAGAGATAATACAGCATTAATAAAGAATTATCATTAGATGTTGTACTTGTTTTACTATTTACATCTAAAACCGACCAAACGGAAAAATCTAAAATATAATAGTAAATAGCCTATAAGTAAATATTAGATAAGTGGAGAGTCGTTGTAAACATTTACATCAAGTAGTATACCTACTACAATGTATTTTTAGGATAAAATTACCATTTAAATTTACTTGAAATCATCAATCATCAATGCACCTTCATCAATCTATAACAATTTTGCTTTATACAGAACTTTAATGACTAATACTTATTAATTCTTAATCGCTTATTAATCTACAATAAGTAATACCATATAAATTCATCAGACTCAGCGGTAGATAAATCAAGATTTATTTATTTCTATAATATATTAAGCAGAATGATTATTAAATTAAAAATAGGGAGACTACTTATATTTTATATACATATACTTAATATCTTTACCTTCATTTGTACATTTTAACTTTGTATTAGTAAGTGTATATGGGGTACATACTAAAATAGTTTATCTATATATTATTAGTATTACCAATTCATTAAAATTAATGATGGAACGTCTACTTGTTTGTCCTGCTGTGCTGGAAGGAGCTTTCGGCAGTACAGCTGCACATAGCTTTTGTCCTGTTAGAAGGATGCGCCGATTGCTATAGGATCTGTCCTTCTAGCAGGATTAATTTAACCTTCTAACAATACGGAGATATTTTCAGTAACGTAATTATAATGTTTTATTTAAGAGGCATTTTGTTGTTTGTTCTATTGAGTACAGAAACTTCATTTAAACAAATGTAAATAATTCAAAAATTATTTTAATTATTTGACGAGGTAAATTATTCCTAAAAATTGCAATAAAGATCAATCTTAGACTTAAAAATATTTGAAGTTTCCTAAGAACTACATTTAATCATAACTATTAACAAACCAGTAACTAGTAATATGTCTGCAACATATTGAGAACTTTTAATGATTAATTTCTTAAAAAATTTCGCACTTAATAAAATGGAAAAGCAAAAGAAATAAACAATTTAAAAAAGAGAAGTTGTAGGAAGCTAAGTAATAAAAACAATCTTTCTTGAATGCTTTAATTTTTCCTTAAAATATATTAAATGTAATACAAAGTCTGTATATTATATGTTTATGGTAATAAATAACATGAAATATAATAACGAATCACATTGCTGCATGCCGTGCAAATCAGAACGCCTATTTAGAGCGCTATTTAAAGCTTGAATCTTTATGTAACGTGTTACTTGTTGCAACTTCTCTACCAATAAAGCTACCAAGTTGAAACTTGCATACTATATTAGCAAAATTTCACGCTATATGCAATACTAACACGTTCGCTGTGGTGGTAGGATCGCATATTATTATATTCGTACTTTTATAAATATGTGCAGCACAGAATAATTTAAGACATTTTGTATTGCGGGAAAGTGCCTTTACCGTTATATCACTAACTTAAGAGGCGTACCACGTTATAATGTACAAAACAGGAATCTCGTTTGGTCTTGAAAAAAGATTGATACCTACTGATGTGTCTTAATAAAAATAAGGCTTTGTCCGACTAATATAGTTTTCTGTTCAGTAGAACTGGATGAGTTTCAAATGTGTAGGATCATGGGTACGCCACTGCCAAAAGGGGGGTCATCCACCTAAATAAAATTAGAAAAATTTTTAGATCGTTTCCCAAAACGAACAAGTAAAGGAAATTTCATATGATTAAAATACAGTTGAATTACAATCTATCTGTTATCTAAAACAACACAAACAAAACTAACTAGGTGCCACACTGTTTTTGTATATCGATAAATATTATATCGGTGACCCAATTAATCTTATTAAATAAATTATTAAAAGAAAAGGCAACGGTTCAACAGTGAAAGAACCGACGATTTTCTTACCAAAAAGCTATAAATTATATTCACTAGTCGGATACCTAACTAACCTTTGATAAATGAAAGAAAACAATATGTTTAACCCAAAACAATTTATTAATATCTATGTTCGACAGTCAAATTTGTTTTATTCTAAAGATAAAAAGTGTAACAAAGATAAGCAATTATGAAACTATAAATTATGCATTAAGATCCGTAATTAATTGCTTTTCTAAATCATATAAAGTTAAACAGTAAACTAAAATCTCAACGCAATCGTAAAAATGTTCAAAAATTATAATAGCTCGATTTGAAGAAGTCGAGTTATCTCGAAAGACATCTGATGTGTCTGGCAACGTTTTTGCTATTACATGCCAAAATAATGTAAGGATATTAGTAACAAATTGACAGTATCAAAATGAAATTAGCAATTAAGTTTTCTTTGTACAGGCTGAGAAGTAAATTGAAATTTGATTAAAATATTGTCTCATAATTTCGTTGTTGCAGAAAATTAACGGAGACACCCAAAGACAAATTATTTTAAAACATAAATTAATTATAAATATTCAATTTTTAAACTGATAAAAGAATTACTTTTCACAATTAATAGAATTAAATAACTTATTTGAAAAATAACGTGATCTTATATTTAAAAGCGTTAAATTCACAAAAAAGAATTATTAGATGTTTAGTTTGTACACCGACGTGAAGTTAGCTATAGATTTCAGTAATAACTTTTGATTTTCAACTATTATAATACTAACGCATATATAAATCCAATTACAATATATCTGTTACAAAAAAACTATAATTAGCTAAAACTAATCTCATTTAAGCAAAAATAA
>JAHWXV010160213.1:0-35182 GCA_024586415.1 Phrixothrix hirtus
ATATGAAAATGGAAATGTCTGTATGAATTAAGCAAAGATACATCATTTTGTTTCCATAGGTCTCTTAATTAGAAAACTTTTTATACACACGTTATAACACCGGCCATTAGTTTAGCAGATACAAAATGTATTCAGAGGCGCAAGGTTGATCTGTCGTTAGGTGCGGACGTTTTTTGGGATTTGCTTTGTTTAGGTCAACACAAACTAGGGAAGGCAAAACCGGTATTGCAAAAAACAGTGTTGGGTTGGATCTTAGACGGTCACCTTGATCTAAATCCATATCCCCATAAAGCGATCAATGGTATCAGTTTAAAGACCGAGCAAGGCATAGAGCAGCAATTAAACAAATTTTGGGCGATAGAGGAAGCTGGCATTAGTCTTTCCACTTATTCTTCAGAGGAACGGCACTGTGAGAATAACTTCATTAAAACTACAAAACGATCATTCTGTGATCAATTTATAGTTAGCATCCCATTAAAAGACAATTTGATAGCTCAGTTAGGAAACTTCCAAGGAATTTGCCTGATAGAGATTGTATTCACTAGAAAGAAAGTTCAAGCGTGACCAAGAATTGAAGCAAAATTACATTCACTTTCTTAATGAATATGAAAGGAGGACAGCATTAAGCATGCTACGAAATACTATTTGCCTCATCATGGTGTTATAAAATAAGACATGCTAACCACAAAGATACGTGTGGTGCATGATGGTAGCGCCAAAATAACTACGGGGATATCTATTAATAATATCCAATGCGTTGTTGGCCCAGTTATTCAAAATGAATTATTTTCCATATTATTAAGATATAGATTATGTGCCTATGTAATAACTGCTGATGTGGCAAAAATTTATCGGCAGGTACTAATAAATGAAAGTCAAAGATCATTACAATTAATCCACTGGAGAGTTGACAAGACTCGTCCGGTGGATGCCTGTCAATTGAACACAATCACCTACGGTACCGCCGTAGCGTCTTTCCTCGCTGTACGGTGCCTAAAGCAAATAGCAATAGACTACAAAGAACAATACTCTTTATCAATTTATGACAGTGACGTAATAATAATTAATAACAAATTTAACTGTAGAATTACAATATTGATTAATAATGTAAGAAACGCGACTAAAGAGTAAATGTGTCAGAAAAGGATTAACGTTATCAATTTTGAACTGAAACAGCCACCTGATAGTGTGATTGCCACAGAAGACTAAGTGTGTTAGAAATTTGAACGGAATACTTAAGAGAATTCTAGCCGTACACGTTATCAATTACCACGAGACAAATATGAACTATAATTCGGGTCACATGGAAGTTTTATATTCAAGTTGATAGAAAAGGTATTATGGCCGTTTCTGCATTTGGTCATCTGCTTCCTTCTTATGCATACTTATGTTCAACGCATTTTATTCAACCATTGCATGCTTTTCCAGTCTCTTAGAAAAGAAATGGGAAACCGTATTAGCGAAACAAAAAATTATTAAAGAATGTATTCCAAAATTAGGGTTTCTTCAAGTTTTCAAAAGAACCTTAATTGAGATGTAGGCTGGAACAGGGCATTAAATGAGAATTTTGCACATTTAAAACTTTCCGCTACATTTTGAGATGGTATTAAAGAAAATTCCAGAATCAAACACTGGCGAGAGCATTGTTGGTGAATGGACCCAGAACTTTGTCAACTTTATTAAATATAAAAGCGTATGAGAGGCAAAACACTTAACATTGTCACGGGAAAAGCTGTGGAATACCCCGATATAGTTGGTTCCTGTTGAACTGAACGAAATAGGTAAGGTAACGATGAAGCAAATGATGCGATTTAGTATCATGGTGAAAAGGAATGTGAAAATGATAACTATATGTTTACGAAAAACGATGGGAATGTCAAGATATTCAACATACGTACATTTTAACGACATCTTATTCCAGGATCCAAAGAAAGTAGTTATGACTACTGATGTATTTGTCATATTCAAATTGACTAACATAAAGCAATATTCAAAAAATTATATCGCCTGTGGCAAACAAGCGATTAATACTGACACTTAGACGGTTCACTTCTTAAGAAAACATTACCCAAAATGGGAAATTACGTATGCTGCTGACTCTCAGGCGTAAGATAAAAGTGTTATTGAATATATAAAAGACAAACGAAGGGACCAATTTAAATTAAAATTTTCTAATGGCATAAGTACTTTTTAATTTTAAGCCAACTTCCCTCTGTTGCTACTGGCGACCTAACTGATATCAAATATTTTCAAAATGCTTATTTTAAACTTGTTATTTCATTTATTTTCCTAGATATAGATTTAATTTACGATAGTCTAATGGTGAGTTGCACAAACGTCCGTAAATTAAGATGGACTTGAACTATTTATATTCCCTAGGTTACGGCCAGAATTGTAAACTCTAATTGGCTGTTGGTAGATCTGAGAGGTACTTAACTATTTTAGAAGCCCTTAAATAGTTAAGTAACGTTTGTGCAACCAGCCATTACTTCTATTCAAGTAAAATTGTTTGGACTTTTCTACGGGTTATATTTAATATTTACATACCCTTATCTTAGATATTATCACTTAGATGTATTTAATGTTATTAGCTATAAACAATTAAATAAATAAATTGTGGATCACTTGAGGAAAGGGCTACAAATGATTAAGAGACTTTCATTTGAGATTATAGTTTAGATTTATTATTTGATTATGTAGGCGTAAATAAATTCAACTTAGGAAAACAAATTCTAGGTTTTTTATGTCCTACATGAAAAATTAGCTAAAAGAATAAAGCTTTCCAGTTAACTAATGCCCATCAACAACTGTTTCAATAAATTTAAATCACAAATTAACTAAAACAAGTACTTTTAATTCAGAAACAGAATTAAAGTACTTGTAGAATTGATTTAATTTGCTCTTTATCACGTTTGTTTCATTAAATGAATTCACAGTCGAGTTTAATTACACTACGAGCATTTCATTAACTAAAATTATTTCAGTATAAGTACGTACACTTTACAATAAAAAAATTACTAGTTGTAAGTCTATAAAATTATATTTAAAAAACTACCAGCAATTGGTATTTTAATTAAGTCACATAAGGTCCCACCACAATTGCCTTGTAATTTTTGAACTGTAGTAATTGTCATTTTCTTATCCATCGATTTGGATCAAATTTGGTATACAGAGTTCTTTTGAAATACTTACAGAAAATTAAATAGTAACTTATACATATCTAAGACACTCCTTTATAGTATTTTCATATTCAACAGACAATTTTCTAAAAACAAAACTATCAACAAACATTTTGATAGTCGCTGTCATGTTAATTTTCTTAGTTGAAAAATACTTTTGATTATGTTTTTATAAATCCAGATCATAAACATGAATATCGGATTACAGAACGTATTTATTACGGTTATTGCATTTTAAAACCATAACTTACATTAACGAATATTTGGTTAACTAAAATATATACTTTTAATAAGTTTCTACGTAAACTTCAAAATATTAACGACTATCTCTGTAATTCCCAACATAACAGCTTATAAGCTACCCTGCGTCAATTTATTTCTAATAGATACTTGACCTTCGCTAATTATAACCTAATTTTTTCCTGCATTAAAACACTATACAAAGTAATCCAAAAGATTGGTGTACATTGAAATCATTAAAAGAATTTTAAAAACGAACCTTAAACACAAAATGGTAATTTTATAAATTCAAAGCATAAAAAATAAATGTTGATTACGTAATTTTTAAATAAATTAATAATAGCGTTTCCAATTTATGTGCACTGCATGGACGTGGTGCGTATTAGCTGTTTTCTATTTGTAAAGAATAGTATGAAACTTAGGAAAACTGCAAAATATTTTGTAAAGGAAAAACAACTGATCTGCACTGCACTAGTGTAACGCAGAGAATCGAAAACGCTATAAAATAGTCACCGTTCTGGAAAACACCAACACATTTGAATTTATTCTACAGCTACCAAAGTACAAAAGGAGTAAAAACGTATCCAAAATATCTACTCATTTTTAAATTTAAAGTAACCCAGTAACTTATTGCATTATAAGGCAATAACATACGTAGCTACCATAATGACCTTGCGACTGATTATCATTTTACACAATGTAATTCGAGAGGTTTTCAAATGTAAAATTTTTCAAAACCTTATTTTGCCCAAACTAAATGGATCCAAATTTTTTCTTTATTTTTTTATGAACGTATAACTGCTGAAGATTGTGTGGTTTGATTTCTGAAACTATTTTAAAACAACCCTGTGTGTACAGATTCTTCAGCTAAAATTACTTGATATGTATATTTTTATATCAGCCACGAAGGCAATTAATTAGCGCAAGTACAAGAAAGTTTTTGACGCAATTAAATTAATGTTTATCAGCGTAACATAACAAAAATTTATTAAAACGTGAAAATATCCTAAATTAAATCTTTGTTAAAACTGATTTTAAGAGTTTTACAAAATACGTACGTCCAACTGAATATTAAAAATTACGTAAACGCCATTTTGAGCTTCTGCGTTAGAATTTATCAAAACTGAAGTTTAACTATAAGCCTCCGATCTTGAGAAATTTAATGTCTGAGAAAGTATCAATATAAAAAATAACGACATTCCGTGTTTAAATGGGGTTGATCAAATTTAAATTACGTTGGTCAAGTTTGAAATATATGGTAGGGAAAAAGTGTATATAAACTTGAAGCAGCCCTAAAACGAGGCTTTTTTACAATTAATTCATGTCACTGAATAACTAATGCTAGTGATAAGTTCTAAGCTTAATAACTTTGAATATTGATGCAATTCAGCTGAGATTTAAGTCACAAGTTTTGTTTGTCTGTCTATATAATAAAGACAGTGACGAGATTCCATCAAAGTCAATCAACAGAAGTAATTAGAGCAGAAACTCTCGTCCTGACGATTATAAAACTTAACTAATGAACTAACGTTTTAAATAAAACAGTAACCACAACTTCACGAAATAGAAGTACTTATACGTATTAATTCAGTCAAGCATTGAAATTAGTCAAAAACTAATTATACATAAATTGTCTTTTCAAATTTATACATATAGTAGAGCCCCGGTAATTTGTGTAGTATGGAATCGGAAGCCCCTTAAAACCAAAAAAACTAGCATTACAATGAACACCACAAGAAGAATGGGAATTTAAAATAAAACAACTATGCAAAGGCTTAATTAAGATACGTGTTTATTATATAATTGCATATTACTACACATAGTTAGAGGTAAAGATACACCCTATGTGTAGGCTCACACGGAACTAGCGAGAGCCAAACTGATTTATTTTTAGACACAACCGTAGTTGAGAGACGTTGCTGGTGAGGGGGGGGGCAATAGCGGGAGAGACAATTAAGTGACAAACTATCTGATACGTACCAGACAGACAAGCTGCCCAACGACTTTACGGCAAATTAAAGACATTCATAATTTGATGACGGCTTGTTCAAGTTTATTCCTTTATGATTTACGTGGCTCGAATTACACGGAACCTCGAACTATCGGGACTCGAATTGTCGCTACTCTACTATATATATATATATAGTGTAAAGTAGTGAAATTCATCTTTGATTTTTCAAATTAATATTATTAGATTTGTAAATATTCGTATCGTCTCTAAACCAGGTGCTTAAATTTCATTAATGCTTTTAAAGTAGATATCCTTTTTAAACAAAATAAATTCTTTGTTACGATATAAGTAACAGTTAAGGATTAACATTAACTGTAATAGCTGTGTCAACATAGGCCTGTTCCTATTTGCACTTGCATCAAATTTATTTAAAGTATTAACCGTATCGATTTGCAAATTTTATGTTAGATGTAAAATTAAAGCAACGCTCGCGCACTAGATTTTGTTTTAAACTAAAAAAAGGTGCCGCTGAAGCGGATAAAATGATTCAGGAAGCATTTGGTGACCGTTGATTAAGCTAAGCACAAGTTTTTAAATGGCATTCCCGGTTGAATGTGGGTAGAATAAAGCTTGGCGATGGAAGACCTTCGACATCCACCACGCCAAAAAACAGTGCAGCAATTCAACAATGTATTCGTGAAGATCGTTGTTAGATTATTGAAGATATAGCTGCTAAATTTGGATTAGGCTATGGAACGTGCAAGAGCATTTTGAGCGAGGAACAATTATTCATGTAAGTATATTGAAACTGTAACTTCTAGAATATTCGGCAATGTGGGAAATTTAATTTAGAAGTATGATTTGTTAAGTAAATGTCCAAAGTGTAACTTATTACAAATTTTATTGCTAATTTTGTTACAGTAAAAAATAAATAATTAATTTTCTATTATTATCTTCTATCTGTAACTAAAAGTATGTAACAATATGAACAAAATTTCACTGTTGCTTTAAGATTTCTCTAATTTGGCCATATCATATATAATTTTAGTTTATGCTTATAGTAACAAAGAGATAATTTATGCTTAATTGGATATCACCTAAGGTTGTATAATTTTAACTACAATATACCGCCCGTACAAATAATTTTTGCAAATTCAATAAAATTTCAACATATGACCGAGTACTGTTCAAAATTATTATTGAAATATCAGTAGCTGCTATAAATTATGTTATGGGATATTAGTTTCAATATAAGTAGTTTTTATAGAGCAGTTAATTTTTGTATGCGTATAATATAAAATTCGAGTTGTACTGAAGTTTTAGATTTAACGAATTCTGGACCTAGTTTCAAGCCGGCAAATTTTCTCGCCGCCTGCATATACAAACGACGTACACCTACTGCGATTTCCTAATAAAGTATGATTGTTTATAATTTTTTGTTTTCCAGCGCTGATGGACGAGTACACTGGAGCGAGCAATGCGGCTCGGGCAGGATTCAGTTTATCATGCTTCGTGTATTATGAAAAAGAGGCAGCAGATGATGTCAGCATCATATAAAGGGGTAAAGGAATGAATGAAACTCTAATTAGATATTAGGCGTACACTGTGCACTGACAATTGGTACACATGTATGTCCATAGCTAAGAGACTCATTTAATTTATAATTTGCGAAGCCATTTAGTTTTCAATGGTTATTTCTAAAACAACATTCAATTATTTCAAAACACCCGATATATGCGTTTACACATCAATCTTATGGAATAAATTAAGAATTTATTTGTTTTAATCTTCATTAACTTGCGTTATAATTTTACATTTCAAATTTAACGGTGGCTAGTGCTTTATTTAAAAACTAAATCTTTAAAATATTAAAGGAATGTATACTTTTTAGTTAAATAAAATTGCTTATGGTTGTAGTTAAGATATCATTCTAGACGAGTTATGCATATTGTGGTGTCAACAAGGCGTACACGTGCTTATCTTGGAAGCATTCCTTGTGTCAACGGTTGTTATCAGGCAGTGGAATGAATGTCAAATCTGGTTGCGATTTTGTAAACACGCTCATAGCGTCCAAGTGTAGACGTTGTACTGAGTTGCTGAGTTAGTTATTAGAGCGCTTTTGCTCCAGTAGGAAATCGGTTAGACGTTGCGTCGAATACGCAACAATTAGGACCAGGAATTGTGTTATGAGGAAATAAGTTTCAACTGTTAGTGAACTATTTAAATTGGGTTACCCTAGAGAAATTTTAGTTTGGAATTTTGGAACTTTTACAATTACTTGGGTAATCTGTGGTATTCTTTAGTATCGAAAGAGTTTATAATAAGTGTACCGACAGCGAAAAGTCTATAAATTTCACTATTGGATTCTCAATCACGATTTCAGAAGAATAAATAATTTAACATTTGATGTTTTATTTGATATATTCGAAAGATAAACTACATTTAGTAACAACTATTAAGTGTGCAGTCAATTAATTAGCTATGGGTATTAACAAACAATTTTGTACTATGTGCGCAGCTATAATAAATTATCCATTTGTTTTATGATTTTGGATGAAAATTCTTGTTTTATATGTAAATAATGAATATGAGATTTTAGGTTATGAAATGATAATGTTTTACTTTAACTTGTGTATATAATCAAAATAAGTACTGGTTATAGAATCATTGTATTATTCGCAATACCGAATTTTTTTAATAAATGCGTTTGTTTAATTTCAATCATTTATTACAATTTACAATAGTTATTGCAGTTCAGGTTCCGTCACGTATTGTATATCAGAAATTTTAAAACCAGTGTACATATTCCAGCTTTATTCAATGCAGGTACAATTAATGGAGGCTATTGGCAACCAAACATTCAATTTTTAGGCGAGTTCAATTTCCTCTGGCGCCCTTTGGAAAAGAAAACATGCTTAATATTGACGTTGATAAGTTTTCAACATTAAGTTATCTTTCTATAACAATATTTTAGTACTATATTATAGACCTATTCCCTTAAACCGTGAGCGCAGCTGAGGTCCTCGTGTAGAAAACTTATTTCAAATTGACAACGATATTAATGTAGTTATTTTAATGCTCTAATTTGAGCATTAATTGCAACCCTAATTTCAGTTTAAGGGGTTGTTTCGTTCATTTTTTTCATGACACATTACGAGCTAATACGAAACAAATACCACCTGAAGTAATAGAAAAGAAATTTAAAAATATATGACGTTGATGCTCGTTAAAACGATTATAGTATTACGTTATTCAAGCACAAGCACAAAAGGTATGTTGTTTTAATAAACTATAAACATGTTGAACAAGTTGCTGAAGTTCAAACCAATCAAAATCCTATATAATACTAGAAAATTGCCATCATATGGACACTTCTAGAGCTTTAGAGTGATATATAAAATGGCACAGAAAAATTCTGTTCGAAATTATTACAAATACAACAGTTTTAAATGTTTATATTTATATAATTCTATAACGACGGCAAAAAGATCAAAATTGTGAAATTTAAAGAAGAGTGAGTGAAAAGTCTTATAACAAGGCAGAAAATCCATTAAATGTAAATCGATATACTTTAGAAAAAAAAATGAAAAGAATGAGAATTATCAAGATTGCGTTAAGGAAGCTTTTAGGCGGAATGAGAAAATCGGCTGCTCAATATGTAACAAAGTTCATAATTAATATTTTTCAAGTTACAAAAATGTAGATAATCCATTTATATGCAATTAAACTTGTAATATATTTAAAAATATTTGTTAGTGAATTTGCTTATAAATGCGATAATGTATGAAATAGTCATAATCGGAACAGTAACACTTTAGAAAAATTTCCCTCAGTGGGGGTTTGAACCCGCGATTTCTGGTTAGATCTCAGACACTTCACCAACAAGCTCCCCAAGGTTCGATCCTAACTCGAGCGAAAATCTTCCTCAAATGTTACACTTTATGAAATTAAATCATTGTATATACTTACTAAGATTGAAGAGAGACTTTTAAAATATACAATGATTTAATTTCATAAAGTGTAACATTTTAAGAGGACTTTTACTCGAGTGGGAACTGAACCCTCGCTAGCTTAGTTGATAAAGCGCCTGAGATCTAACCAGAGGTCGCGGGTTTGATCCCCGATCGAGAGAACTTTTCTAAAATACTAGTGTTCCGATTATGATTATTTCATAAATTATCACATTTATATTAGTTTCTGCCGAAACATTACTAGTTCGAGCCGTATAATTAAATTTAGACAAATCCTTTCAATATACTTTGATATATTGAATTTTTGGTGTAAGTCGAAAAATCATGTTCTTCACACAAACTCGAATATACTTGCATCAGTAGAATTAGATGCTAGAATTGTTTTTATGCATGAGCAGGCGTTAAAATGTACTTTATGAACAAGTTTTCCATGTGTTACTATAAAGTTAACTTTACCGCCCGCCATAAGTTACTTTATCACCCGTTAGTCATAAAGTTGCGTATAACACCAAGGAAACCTGTTCATGAAATATGCATAAAGCTTTCTGCATATCTCGGGCGTAATAAGTTTTTATAGCCCTTGAACTATTATCTTCTTGCAGTGGGCCATTAATTCCTACTTTACGCCCATTATACAATAATAACTAATATAACTTGCTGTGCACCAGATAGATTCGCATGTGAGTCATTGCCAAATACTTCGAGGGACTTATAAGGTGCATAAAGTATAGGGTGTTTCAAAAGTCGCGCGACATAGGACAAGTTCGTTATTTGTGCAGATACTGCAAAGACGATACTGAACGGAACAGTGAATAAACATAACGCTGTTTATTGGGTAACCGAGAACCCGTACATTGCTATAGATGCTCATCATCAGACTGATCCAAGGTTAAATGTGTAGTGTAGAATATACGGGGATGTTTTTATCGGTCTCGTATTTCTTAACAACAAGGTCACTACTGAACTGTACAGAGAGCATCTCGAGATGCAACTCCTGCTGTACCCCTAGAAAAAGACGCGGGTTTTTCTTTCAGCAGGATTTAGCACCGCCGCATTTCGGACTAACAACACGCGAATTGCTGAATGAAGTTTTACCTGGGCGTTGTATACGTCGAAGGAGTCCAGTGAATGGCCGTCTAGGTCGACAGATTAGACGCCACCTGACTCTTTCCTCTGGGACCATCTCAAATCTGTTGTATACAACAATATGCCCCGAACATTGCAAGATCTGCAGGAAAACATCAGAGGAGCTTGTGCAACAATGACACCTATGGTGTTACGTAATGCGCACAAGAGTTATGTGAACGGTATTTGGATGTGCGGTCAACAAGATGGCAATTAATTTGAACAATTCATCTATTAGTGTCTGTTTCTGTGTTTGTTTCAGTTTGCAATTTTGACAGTAATTTGGTTTCTTGAGTTTGTGATTTCAAGCAATAACAGTTAATAAAGTTGTAATACAGTTGCAGTACACTTTTAATAACGTTACCCAATAATTAACTTGAATGGTGCATGTCGCAGCAATTCATCATTTCCATCAAGGTTGCTATATATCGTTTTTGCGCTATCTGCACAAATACCGGACTTGTTCTACGTCGCGGAAATTTTGGGACACCCTGTATATCGTACTATATCAAATGCCATTCCATGTGTCTGGAAGTTATAATATACAGACATTGAAATTATTTTGTTATGCCTAAAAGACTAAATTCTTATTAGTTTTAAATGCATTTCATTATTTTTACTTCAATAGTTATAACTGTGTAGGATTCTACACTTTATATTTCTATATAACTTAACTGTGGTAAATTATTCTCGTTATATTTATAGATCGTACCTTATTTGCATTATTTTACAAGTTGGGTGTTTATTTTTCAGTGGTTAAATTATATTATTATATTAACCAATTCTTATTTAAATAAAAGACTTTCTTATTTCGGAATAATTATTTTAGGTGCGAATTTGGCCTTTCAGTGATTATTATTATAAACTTGCATGTTCTAGCAAGGAGTGTTAACCAAGATGGCTATTTTAAGTTTATTAACTTAAAATCATGGTTTTAATTCCCAGTTTAATCATTAATATTTTTGATTATTAGATTTTGAATTAGATTGATGTAATTTGCATACTATTCATATTTCAATTTGTTGAAATACACATTGTTAATTTTTATCATGTTTTAGGGGTTCAAGGTAAGTTAAGATGAGGTTATAAAGAACGTATTCGTTTTAGATTATATTTGTTCCAATTTTCTATCTGGTCTTTTAAGAATATTACTTTGTGACTAATTTATTAACGAACTCAATAATATAAGGTCATCACATTGACAGCGTTATATGGCTAATTAAGGAAATTACTTACTCAATACTACATTAGGAATATTTAGAATTTGGAAAATTATAACTATTTATAAATTTCATATTTTTGGTTTATAATTAAAGTATACTTATGAATTATTGACTCTCCTTTATATTTAGTTTTCTTCGTTAGGCCCAAATGCCCGTTATTAATTATAAGTATGCTAAATTCAGTTGTAATAGATCAATTCCAAATTAAATGAATGCAACCCCGAAATAATTACTATTATGTATTTTGAATGTCAAAATTGGGCCCGATTTTTCTAAATCAGATATCAAATTTGTACCGTAACCTTTTTGTAGCATGACATTAAATTTTATTACCTTTGCATCATTCAGTAATAAATTGTTTGAATCAAAATTAATATCTATTGTTCCTTTTTTAATTATTTTCTTTATTTAAATGTAATTACTAAACGAATTAATACTGCAAATCTATTCAAAGTTAGACTGAATTCAAACTGCCGTGTCACAGCTTTAGTCACATTTACAAAAAAATCATATGTTGGTTTCTAGATTCCAAGGGAATCGTAACATTACATTTTAGTGTAAATTGTTATTAATGCATGTGGTTACGCATATTTCTTACCGTTTTGCATTCTCAGATCATTTCAATAAAAATAAATATCCATTTGTTTAATTAATGTTGCAGATTGTCGTATTATTTATTGTATCCTGTGCAACAAACGCACATTTTTTTATCGTCTGGCTAATTATTAATATCCCTGCGCCCAAGTAACCGTTGCTTGTCAACCTGCACTTTAGGCACGACCCTGTCGTAATCCTGCATAAGCCTCATGTATCCTTCTTCTATATTTCAGCGCTACAATCGGCAAAGCCCTTTTAACAACAGAAATCTGTTGAAAACTAATTCTTCACTAAACATGCTAACCTAAACCCTCAAGATCTTTATGCTTGTTTTGAGTAGAATCATTATTCCTGAAAATTATTATTCTACTTTGTTCTTGAACGAGAATGTCTTTTCTAGCTTCACATTAACAAACTAATTGCAATTATTATTCATAAATCGTAAGAGAAAGATATCCTTTAATTATTAACTTTTAGTGACTTACGCATACATATACTCAGTGACATAGAAATTGCAACACCTTGAAAGAGTAGGAATTTCTTAATCAAAGTTGGTAGATCTATTGGGTTGACATAATGTAATAATTGATTAACTTTTGAGATCAAGTGGTAATGTGGTAACGTCACATTTGACAGTTGTTATAATTTTCTGCTAACTTTTTTGGTCTGTGTTTTTCCTACGATTTGATGTTCTTTTTCATTGTTAATTAACATTATTTTGGCTGTTGTCCTTTTGTTAACGTGTTTTGTTTGTTTGATCATGCCTAGAGTACGGCAACGAGGATATTACCATCAATTAAGCGAATTTGATAGAGGTCGAATTATTGGTTTGCGCGAAACTGGTTTTTCATTTGGGGAAATTACTAACCGTGTAAATCGAAATTGGTATACTGTAATGCGAATGTATCTTGAATGGTCTGAAGATGGCCAGGAACATCGTAAAAGGGCTTCAAGAAGAACGAATGAGCGTCAAGATCGTCCCTTAGACAACTGGCATTTAGAGAACGATTTTCCTCTACTCGGGCAGTTGGTGACCAATGTTTTGGTAAAGAAGGTCGCCTTGTAATCTTTAGAACAGTTTATCGCCGAATCCGAAGTTTTGGGTTAACATCATATCGTCTGTAACTTGTGCTTCCTTTGACTGTAGAACATTGTCAGCAACGGTTACAATGGTGCAATGAACGATCTCATTGGAATCTTAAATGGTATAGTGTTGTCTTTAGTGACGAATCTAGATTTTGTTTATAAATGCACGACGGTTATATAAAAGTCAGAAGAAGACGGGATGAACGACGGAATCTTCGATTTACAGTTGGTAGGCACGTAAACCACGCTGTGGGTGTTATGGTTTGGGGCGAAATAATTTATGTCAGCTAGTCTCCCTTGGTGCTCATTCTAGGCAAAGTGACATCACAACGATATATTACGGAGGTGGTTGGAACATACATTCTGCTATAGCTACAAGAGCTCAAAGATCCGTTATTCCAGCAATGTAATGCACGTCTACATGCATCAAGGTTTTCCTTGAACTTCTTTGAGCAGGCCTAGATTCATCTTTTGCCCTGGCCCCCAAGATCTCCAGATTTTTCTCCCACTGAACATGTATGGGATATAATGGGTAAAAGGTTACGAAATTTTCAGCGTTCTCCTTTGACCTTGGTGGCCTTGAAACATGGGGTGCAACTTGCATGTGTTATGGTTTGAGGTGCGATTACTTAAGCTACCAGGTCTTCTTTAGTGTTCATTCGAGGCAATATAACATTATAAAGGTTTATTGTGAAGCTGGCTGGAACACATCTTCTGCCATACTTACAAGATCTCGAAGATCCATTATTCCAGGAAGATAATGCAAGTCTACATGTAGCAAGGTTTTCCTTGAACTTCTTTGAGCAGACTCAGATTAATATTTTGCCCTGGTCTCCAATATTTACAGATCTTTCTCCCATTTAACACATATGGGACATAATGGGTAGAAGGTTGTGAAATTTGCATCGTCTTCCTTTGACTTTGGAGACTTTTAGGCATGAGGTTCAACTTGCATGAAAGGAAATACCTCAAGACGAGATAAACCACCTTATTCAATAAATGCCTGGACGTGTAAATGAATGTGTAAATCAGAGAGGCCGCACCACGTATTATTAACAATTATTATAAAATTTTGTTTAACTAATAAAAGGTTTCCTCCCAAATTTTGATCATTTATTATTATAACGTAGTTAAATATGCCTACCAAATTTTATCCGAAAATTCCAACCCCTTCTTGGTGTTGCAGTTTCTATGTCACTGAGTATAATTCAATTTACTTGTTGAGCTAGTAGAAATTTTATTGACATTGGCTCATAAAGTCCACTTTTCCAAGTATTACAATCTTAAAAGGTAGTTTTTATTTTATGTACTATCACTTCTATAACTAGCAATGTTTTCTATTACAACAACAATTTAACTCCATAGTATTTATTTTATGACTGTTTATAATGTATGCATCCGATTTATGCATTCTTATCAGTATATGATATATGGCTTACCTTTCCGCCCTTTTCTGTACATAAATATACTTCGGAAACTGGTGCCAGCTAAATTAAAACTTCTGTACTTTATAATACATTATCGGAAAAACAAATTTATGATAATAGCCATGATGCCATAATGGATATGAGAAAGTGATAGGAAAAAATGTAAGAAGTAAATGCAGAAGGTACTCAGCTAATATATGCGAATTTTTAGTAAAAATAACCTTTCAATGCCGTCACATTTAACCCCTCATGATTTTAGGCCAGAATCTTTCAGTAGTCTTCGAATTTAGTTTAAAAATGAATTATTTATTATGCTGTTCAGAATTTATCAGGAAATGGGATTTTTTATCTATCAACATAATTTACAATAAAAAGAAACTAATTTGAAAGTTTGAGCTTTGGAAAAGAGATCTCGAGTGTAATTTATGACGAATTTGAAATAAGCTTCTGTAAAAACATCACTTTCACGATAAAATTTTCGATGGAGATTTTAAATTATTGATTTTAGCGCAAATATTTTAAATGAAATATGTTATGCACAAAAGTTTGTACATACTTCTACGTACGCAGTTAAATTAATTTTTCCAACGTCACACTAGAAAGTCCTGAAATTTTTGTTACAAGAAACTTCGAAGAAGATACCTTACGGAATTTAAAACTGTTAAATATTTTAGTATAAGAAACGTCACAAGAATATTGTGACAGTATCGACAAATTAAATTCGAAGTATCCATTTAAAGGAATCGCATAATTAAAATAAATAAAAGGTTTTAAAAATGGCAGGGAAGAGTAATGTTAATTCCGAAAATACGTCGGAAACAAACATTTAAGGAATCCCGTGAAAGGACCCGTCCCGAAACAGTTTTATTGCATGTTAAGTTTATAAATTACGCATTCCAATAAAAGGTATTCACGAAACTTTTTAAATAATTGAAAGCACTCCTCAAACTTTCGTTGTTAATTAATTTGAAACGTTAAAGGCGATTAAGTTACGTAACAGTTACCCTATTCTTTAACGCTTTTGCTTTATTTTGTAATTGTTGTTAAAGTAATAAACACTACCTGACAAGTATTTTGCATTAATCACAATTTACAAACGAATTCTGTTTAAATAAATTCTATAACGACAGTCTGTTTATTTGATTACTGCAATCTGAAATTTAATGTAACCTGTGTTCTAAAAACAATTATGAATATTGGATTTAATTGTTTCCATTTTGCCAACATTGTTATTGTTGGTCTGATACCTTACTTAAACTAAACACGTCTGTCTAGTAGGAAGCACAATCCCAAGAAACTCATCTATCTAGGCGGCTACAAATCAATTAACTGGGACTATTAATATTCACGAGAACTAACATCTAGAAATTTATTTTGCAATCGTGAAATAGTACGAAGTATTTAAATTCACCCATTAAAAATTGCAAAAGTACAAAAATAAAATTCGACATAAACGCCTTCTCAATTTGATTGACTTTTAGAATAAAAACAGATGAAGCGAGTTTTATATAGTCCACACCGATGCGACGCTATGAAATATGTCGAGACGACTATTGCGACGCGGCATTGACTCGTCATGCGCACGAAAAAAGCAACGAGGCTTTCAAATGGATTGCCGCGGTGTTAGTAACTGCACGTCTGTTTTCAAGCTCTAAACTGTCGCATTTACAAGCATAAAATGAAGTATCGCGTTGACCAATTTGCCGCTCAGTTATGGAAATCATTTGTCGAATCGACCATCTTGCAGCTATAAGTCGCGTCGTATATGATGGTGTTTTGTATAATTTGTCGACGTGACGTCGGTGTCGACTCGATAAAAGTCGCTTCTTCTATTTTATCCTTAAATTCAGAGTAATATCTTAAATTTATTAAACTTAGACGATCACATTTAAACTGACAGTTGTAAATAAAACCCACAACCTATCCTTACTGTCTATCTGAAATAATTTAAAATAATAAAGAAATACCAGTAAAATTAAGAATTAAAACTAGGATTATTTAAAAGTATTTCAAACAGAATGAAATGTAGGTTGAACTACTACATAAAAAATCTATGTTAACATAAGTGCAGAATAAATGTTTAGTCATAGGAAATATAAGGTTACAGAATGTGTTGTCATACAAGTTCATCAAGATAGCAAATTACTACAATAATAAATTATTTAAGAAATCCACGAAAATCTTTGTAATGCAGAAAAGTAAGATAAAAAGAATTAGAGATAAAAATGGAGAAAATTTCTGGCATTAGTTTAAGATAAAATTGAACTGTGATTTATAATAAACATAGAAATTAAAAGTAGGTGTGAAATTCATTGGCAACAGTGTTGAAAGAACCGAACAAAGCTAAATAAGTAGATCTAGATTATAGAATTGTACAAAAGTTAAGTTTTTGTTTTTAATAAATATTCTGTTAAGTGGTTCATAGCTGTTTAATCTGAATCACGCTGATCACTGGATTAACGTATTGATGCTTAGCACATCCCCAATTACCAAGCAATAAATAAAATTGTTCTTGAGGTTCAGAATAAGTTGTGGATGATTTATGGATTTGCATAAGAGGATAAAGAATTGTTATTCCGACGCACATTCTTTCTTTTAGATTCTCTTGTCTTTAAAAAGCACCTAAAACCGGCCTTTCAGCGCAATTACTGTTGATGAGCAAACATTAGGGGATTGAAGAACTATACCAGGTTCAGCATCCTACTAACACTGTCTGTAATTCCTTTTCTGACCAAACCTGCGGTAATGCTTTTGGATTATCACTAGATTAGATTAGAATTAGATTAAGATTGCAAAATAACACTGCAATTATAAAATTTGAAATTATCTGGTATCACTTCGTTCTTAGTGTGTTATGTTTTCAATAGCCGGCGCTAGTTGTATAAAGTGCTAATAAAGAGAATTCATGTGGTACTGATGTTGATAAGTTGATAAGCAAATATTTTGGACAGCTGTTTTTAAATGGTAATTATATTTAAAGCATAATTATTAGATCTTAGTCTCAATTTATCAAGTATGCTGTGAAAGTTAGTAGTGTTTTATAAATCTTACATTAATAGGATATACTATATGTTTTATTTATGCAAAAATAAGTAACACTTCTGGCTGTATCATAATTATTTGAATTTAATTTGATAGACATTTTCAAAGATAAATTGGTCTTACTTGATAAACCATTTAAATATTCATAGTGTAATTATAGTAGCGTATAAGAGTAATTTAGAAGTGCATAATGGAAAGAAATTAAATGTACCGTCGCCCTAGAATTAGCGAGAGGAGTAAGTTTAAACGTCTGTTTCCGGACATATATCCTAATATAGGAATTCTGGAAGAAAACAAATGCTTGTTAGGCGCCACGCCGTTGCACATAACTGAAAACTTAATCGTAGGACGGCCTGAGAGGATACATACGGCGAACGTATGTAAGGTCGTTGTACTTATAATTCGTAGTACATAATGTCAAAACTTATTATCCAAGTCCTGACAGAAATACAAGCAGTTAATTTCAATGAAATAAATATCCTCACAAATGCAGTACCAAATAATGTTCTATTTAGAGTTATATGAATTCATATGGCGTTCGAGATAATTAATGAATTTAAGAAAGTAATTTCAGTAATCGACAAAGTCGAATTTAAGGTAACCATATACTTGCTAAGCGTCTAATAAATGTATTAAACTTTATCATGATAAATTTATAACAACGGATGTTTGAATGTCTAACAGCTGCATAGCAGCATAGTAGTTCCTAATGTAATTAATTTCAAAAAATTTGGTAAATCAGAACATAATGATTCCCTTATTATAAAAGTGTAGCAATGCGTCTGTTCTTAAATAAATAAATGTTGTCTGAAACGTGTTGACTAATGCAAAAAATAAAACGTGCCGCTGAGGCCACGAAACATCATTTTTATACCTCCAAAGCGCAACCACACAATTAACACCTTAAAAATAATCAAAATGAGTTAAATAACTTAATTGCAAGATTGAAAATTTTTAAGATAAATATTCGTACAAGCGAATCGTTAAGATATTAGAAAAATAATTTAATAGTAGTGAAACAAACATATGTATAAATTTTAGTGACAAAATTCGATTCGATAAGAAAGTGATAACAAGTTAAGAATAAAATAAAAAAGTATATCGTAACGTAAAAATAATGTAATTAAAACTATTAATATAGGATAGGGGGAAATTGCGGAAGCTGTTTTCATGCCGTCCAGGAGTTAGAATTAGTGCCAACCGACCGTTTACTCAGGCACTGGCTGCCCAAGTTGAAGCAAATGGCAGTATAGATAATGGTTGAGACCAAGGGTGTCGGCGTTCAAACTGAGGGGACGGTACTAGGACGAAAATGACGGTGGTAGCTCCGCCTCAATACCGACATATGAATTGCTATGCATATACTCGATTCCACATGAATATTGAATACCGTAAGTGCGGATCAAGTTGTGCAGTGAAAGCAATCATGGAAAAGGAACTATACAAATTTAAAGAGAAAATCAAAGTAAGTATTTGCAATAAATAAATAAATATGAATGTTAATCCTACCCCATCGTAAATGTGTTCTATACCCAAAACGGAATTTTAGTAGTAACTAATATAATTAATGAAAAGAGGTCTCCATTCTCATAAAATTTTAAACTTCTATTTATGAATCTGCTTCGAGGACACCTTGAACGCGAACGTTATCTGTCAAATGTAACATCCCGGCGGTAAACATACGACATCCTTGTACAATCTAAAGCAACTTTTATAATAATAGTATGTACAGGTGACTCAAATTAGATCTTAAGCAAAGGGATCTCGCTTATTATAAGAGATAGACCTTGAGTTTAAATTTGACACTTTTGTTAAATTTTATGCTCATTAATAATCTAAAGGAAATTTGAGCTAACTTATTTTGTTTTCAACTTATGATTGTTTCGATTTCGTGTAACCATCATCAGGTTAATTTTTCTCTCATGGACACTATCTGATATGTATTTCATTTGATAGGATATTTTATGCTGTTTTCGGAAATATAAGATACTTCATAACTAATTTGATTTGACAGTAAAATACAAAATAAAATCATTGAATAGTTACTTATAATTAATCAGGTGGGCTGTTTTTTTATTTTTTCATTCACTAGCTAGAAAGATATAGCAAAACAAAGGTACAATAATCAAAGTTACCTTTTGTTGACAGTAAACAGTTGACTGTTTGATGTATTAAATTTGCATTTCTCTGTAATTTATTAATAATAATGTTTTAAAATGTCGTTTGAAAATTATAAAAAGCGTTATATGCTGCAAATATATTATAAGTGTCAGACGAATAGTGAAGAAGCTGGTAGAATGTATTTCCAGCAATATACAGAGCGACATTATCCACGAATTAATTATTTCTTACAATTACATAGAAATCTAGTGAATTATAGTTCCTTTGTCAAATCACGGACTAAATATGGATCCAGAACGACTCGTATTGAAAATGAATATATTTTAATTTCGGTAAGTCTTAAACAAGCTTGCACACTTTACCTTACTTCAAATATGTTAGGTCAATAATAATCCCTCTACGTCGACCCGCGAAATTTCCCATAACCTGAATATGCCACAAACGTAGGTCTGGAGAACCCTAAGAGATAATAGATACAAGCCCTTCAGCCAGGAATCACACCCTAACGACAACTGGCTTTTAGAAAAAGTTGATGAAGATCATAACTTTTTAAATAAAGGAAGTTAGAAGGATAAATGTAGTTTTTCTAGTAATTCAATGTTTAACAGGAATAATCAACACTATTGGAGTACAGAAAATCCACGAGTTGTAAGAGAACGAAGAAATCAAAGACGATCTTCTGTAAATATTTGGATTGGTATGTGAAATAATAAATTTTTGGAACCTTGAGTTTTTAAGGAACGAGTTGTAGGATGACTTACAAGATATTCCTCTCAATGTCTTGGGAGAATTGTGGTGGCGACAGAATGGGGTACTTCCTCATAATGCTGCTGTCATAACTGAATATTTAAACACGACGTTTCCACACAAATGGTTGGAAACCAGGGCACTGTGCGACGACCTGCAAGAAGCCCTGACTTGAGACTCCTCGATTATTTCCTTTGGAGAAACGTAAAAATAAGTAGTATCAAAACATTCCTGGCAATGAAGATAAATTTATAGAGACATTGGTGCAGATCTTCCATAACATTCTCGAAAGAACCATACAAAGGGCTAATTATGAATTAACAAAAATGCTATTTATTTGAACATTAACTTTAGTTGTTTTGTTATGTTGAAATATTTTTACTAATACCATAGAAAACTATCACAAAAAATAAATTAGTTAATACCATCCATTTTTTTTGCATTGTGAATTAAAAAAATCAAAAACAGCCCACCTGATTAATTGTAAGTAACTATTCCAACAACTTTATTTTGTATTTTATTTTATAAATGCTTTATATTACTGAAAACAGCGTAAACTATCCTATCAAAAGAGATAAATATCAGATATCGGGTCAGTAAGAAAAATGAACCTGATGATAGTTCCACGAAACTGAAACATAGGTCGACAATTTTGATAATTTAGAATTATTTTCCATAAAAAAGTGTCTGCAGAAAGTGTTATTATAATTCTAAAATTTCCAGTAGTAAAGGGGATACGGGCGAAAAACGTAGCCCACCATTTTCACTGTTTTTGGCCATAAGTTGAAAACAATAAGTTAACTCAAACTTCTCTTTGGATTATTAATCAGCATAAAATTTAGCAAAAGTGCCAAATATAACTCGCAGTCTATCTTTTATAACAAGCAAGATCCTTATGCTTAAGCTCTAATTTGAATCACCCTGTACACAGGAAAATGTGCGTTATTTAATAATTTTAATTAAATAAACGAGATAATCGGTGTGTATTATTTTTAATTTATATTTAGGGAATAAATATGCGGAATACGAAAATAAACAAAATTGGAACGTAAATCAAGGAATAATGTGACAGTTCTCAGTATAATTGTAGCTAGTAATCTCTAAGTGGTGATTTAAAAATTTACTACTCATCAATACCGAAAAGTCTATTTAATGTTCTGATTGGCATGATATGTGCATCCATACTGAAAAGAAATCATTTAATTTTAGTTAAACTGAAATGCTAAAGTTGTTAAGTTGTTTCTGTTTTAGTAAGAACTCGTAAGATGTTTCTGTTTTTTTATTCGTTCAGTCTTTTGCGAAATACTTACAATATAAACATTAATTTTAATTGTTAATGATGCTGATTTCTTAATTAACCGATGTAAATCTTAATTTACATGCATGTTACATAAAGAAAAATGTTGATAAAATTTATTTATTATATTTTATTGAGATGGCGACAATTTACAGAGCTAGTTAATAAAAAATTAGAAGACTAGTAAAAAGCAAAAGATAGTCTAGATTGTATATTTAAATGAATATAGAACAATTATATAAATGTGTCGTGTTTGCGTACTCTCAACTTATACACTATATACATAAAGTATAGAATAAATTCAATATCGACCAAACTAAATGTGTCTGAAAAAACTTCCGCGGGTATGTCAATTTTCTTTTTTAATTTTAGAATTTTACATTACACTTCCAGTAATGACGACATCAACATATTTTTAAATAGAATACTCTGTATATTTTTCAATTTTTGGATTCTACCTGAGAAAATATTTTCAAAAATGTATCATTCACGTGACTCAGAGTGTTAACTTCAGATATACGAGTATTTTTGATCAAGTAGTTTACTTCTCAAACGATGTTAACGTCAATGACAGGCGCTCAGTAAAATTTTGTTCTGATGTTTAATGTTTCTATTGATTATTAGCATTTATTTTCACATAAACGATGCGTTATCTGTAAAAAAAAGATTTGATGTTCTTATGATTATTGAATATGGTAATCGGATTCGTACACAACAAGAATTGTGTAATTTATTTAATGATAAATATCCACAGGGACCAGATATAAATCAATCAACGTAAACAAAATTGAAAGAAAGTTTAGAGAATTTGATGTCGCAGAAAATTTACCAAAAACAAGGTCGTGCAGTTGTTGAAAATAACATCAAATTAAACTTTTTCTTCGTATGGAAAATAATCCGCATGATATACATTTTATAACTGTGCACAAAGTACTCAAACATGAAAATTGGCATTCTTTCAAAATACATCTTGTACAGGAATTAAGTGATGATGATTTCGATCGAAGAATGGAATTTTGCGAACAAATGATGACTGTAATGATAATCATTGCTTGATAAAAAATATATTTTTTCGCCTGAATGCATTTTCACTTTAAAAGGTAACGTCAATCGGTAAAATTGTAGATAGTGGGCTAAAGAAAATCCGAGATGATGCGAGAAGTTTATACTTAATCCCCACAGAAAGTTATGTTTGGGCAGGAATTGTTAGAAACAAAATCATTTTGATAGCAATGGACCAACATATTTAAACTTTCTAATGAATTATCTTGTGGTAAGCCTAACAAACCTATTTCTAAGTAGAAAAAATGCAAGAAATGCTGATAAAAGTTTATGGTATCAACAGGACGGTGCGCCTCTTCATTTTGCAGCAGATTTTCGAAGATATCCTGATTAAGTTTTCTCGCAAAAGTGAATTGGTAGACATGGGCATATTGTGTGGCCCCCGAGATCACCACCTCACACTACTTTAGATTTCTTTCTCTGTAGTCACTTGAAAAATGTAGGTTATAGAAGCAAGCCCAATAATATTGGCGAACTACAGCACATAATTAACAACAGATGTAAATAGCATTCCACAGGAAACCATTAATAAAGTTCAATAAGGGTTTATTTATCGTTTGGGTTACTGTCATGCAGAAAGAGTACTGCAATTTGAACATTTGTTATAATAGTTCACAACATTGTTTAATTAATAATTCAAAAAATTGTTAATACTTGATTTTAACATCTACCAAATTTTACTCTAATTCTAATTGTAAACGCTCGTATCTCTTAATTTAATACCTTTAGATATTATAAGTGGTACACTTTTGAAAATATTTTTTTAATTAACATCCAAAAATGGAAAAATATACAGGGTGTTCTATTTAAAAAACACGATGATGACGTCATTATTGGAAGAGTAATGACGTTAAAATTATATTAAATACAAGGAAATATGTAAAATTAAAAAGGGAATTGACTTGTCCGTGGAATTTTTTCAGACACGCTTAGTTTGGAAGTAAGTGGATTTAGTACATACTTTATGTACACAGCGTGTAAATTTAAATATGTAACTACTTTAATGATTATAAAATAGCATTAACACCCGTATATTTTGTAAAAATATAGTAGAATATTTAAACTAAAATAACCAGATTGTTGAAGAAAATTCGGGATAGTTAAGGGGAAAGCTATCTTATTTATATATTATTTAAGAGGTCAGCGTCTCGCATTTACCTCACGAACTGGTCATTATATAAATGAATTTAAAATACAAAATATGAAGTATAAAAATTTATTTTAATATTTGGTCAATTCTCTAACAAAAAGAAGGCTTCCAAAAGATTCACATAATTATGCACTTCAAATAAGTATCGACAGTTTGTGGTAAAATTTTGCACTAGGGAGAAAATGATACATTTTCAGTACCTCACTGTTATTCTGCCATCATGATGTAGGTATAATGTAGGTATTTATTTTCTAAATTTGCGTTCATTAAGCACTAATATACTACCTTTGTGTAAATTCATTAATTACAAATGATTTATTTAACCTACGCTTGTCCCTAAATTATTAAAATGGTTTTCCAAACAAATAAACGTTTAATTGCTAATTCAATATTCTATCTTCAACTAGTAAAAGGCTGTCAGAGTTTATTATCTCCAACAAGGTAAAGGGCGGTTATTTAATACTATAAACCGTTTTATGTTTTTAAAAAAATTGTTTCGTGATGATACTCAGATTCATCTAACATCAAAATTTAGAACAATGTCGTAAAGTATAAAAGGTACATTTTTATCTAAATAGAATTAAATAAGCGTTACAGTTTTGTCTCTCTATTTTTACGTTACATTGATATTCTCCCACTCAACGTTTGATACGTTTTTATAAATGCCCTAAGTGGGTTAGTACGATATCGACTTGGAAATTTCAAATAAGGCAAAAAAATCTTCCTAAGTTATTTGAAGTTGTAAGGGAAGCTTCAGTAGAGTATTTGTATAAAAATTATATAGAATACATTTTTATATCTTACGGTTTACAACATACATAATATGGATATTTTATACACAGGGCGCGTGAAAATGTAATAAAATTTAATAACAAAGTACAGGTAGAAGATATACCATTTCTTTATTATAAGTGGTCACTTAGATTATCAATACATTCTTGTATTCTGGCTAGTTAAACTAAAGTCACCCAAATAACATCAATTTTAGTTCAGATGTTTCTCTTAAGTTTATCTAAAGTTCGCGGTTTATTTCTGTATACTTTTCTTTACAAAAAGTGTCATTAAATTAAGCAATTTCGTGCCGTATGTTGAACTTTTATGTCAACAATTAGGGCAATTCATAATTCAGAAATTTTGTGTAGTCGCCTTGTATATAATGAATAATTCCCCACCCAAACATTTTCCAATCTTGCTATCAATTTTCCGCATTGATGTTTTAATTCATTATATTCAATATTAATTAGTATTGCATTGGTTTATTAAATATATGTGATATAAAATATAATACTTTGTTACAATCTTTGCTAACTAAAATACATGTCGTCAGTTGACCAAATTCTCATAGTGTTCAACAGCCAATCTAATTAGAGTGTGTATTAATGAATTAGGAATGGACAGGTGTTCTAATATATTATTTTGTAGAAAGAGATAACGGTATATGTAACTGAAGGCTTTTGATTTTTTTACTCTTCAGACGATATAGAACCGGTGTAAGTCGAAATCTCTCCTCCACTAAAATACATACGTCAGAGAGAGTTGAATTGTAAAGTTGCTGACCTAAAAATCATTATCAAATATTTAGTTATGCGGTTCCAGTTTTAAAATAATTTATGGGTAAATTGTTCCTTAATGCATATTTTATGGAAAATGCTATAATTTAGTGTCGAGCATCCGTGGGTGTATGAGACTTATAATGGAAGAAAGACCAAATATGGCAAAATGCAATAGTTCAGTTATAAGTCTTTCCCAAAAGCATTTTGAATTAAGCTTCTAGAAGAAAGTAAACTGGGTTATGATGTGGCGTTTCGGTAATGGATAAATCTAATTTCCTGTTATGCTGTTATGTATTTCTTTATGTAAGATAAAAATTTAGGAATTTTCTTCAATGCTTAATTTTGTATTAACTTAGAACAATAAAATAATTTGAATTTGAGAAGGTTTATGAGAAAATTATAACAAACGAAAATCATTATGAACAAAAACTAAAGTATGTGTAACCTGTGATACAATTGAAAAAGGATTATTTTTTAACTGATCGTTGATACCTGTTTGAACTTGTTTGTAATGCTTATTTTAATAGAAAAACTGTTTACCTAATAAATAAAATTTTCTGGCAGCATGTTTTACGACTTCTAAAGTTTCACGTTACTAATGATCCTTGGTTTACTTTTATACATGCGTTTTGTATGGAAAGAACGCTTATCTTACACTTTAATGTCTAATTTATTTCTAATAACACAAACTTATATAAGTATATCTTCAATTGTAATTCCTAAATTTTATGCAACAACTTATATATTAATAGTTTGGACATTTAGTTTCAAAGGTTGAGTGTAGTAATTATTTGTTTGGATGTAAATATTTGGATTGTTTGTCTAACCATGTGCCTTGGATAACAGCGCAAGTGGTGTGCGGTCCATGTACACGGGTCTTATCTGAAGTTGTATGCATTTAATTTGCTATCATGATGAGCTGATTTAATTTAATTTATTAACGATGCTTACAGTTCGATCATAATGAGCTGGTTCCTTAGTTGATTGTCGCTTCTTCAAATCATTGTTTTCTTTTGCTGTTAGGATGTCAGTGAATGTCTGCATGGGGAAGCAGAATTAAACACAGCTGGAATTAGATATTGGACCAACGAAACGTGAGTATTTATGACTTATTTGAATTATGATGTCTGAAATTAATTGCATGCCTCCTGGGCGAGTTTATTAACTTATATTTATTAAATATTATTATTACCTTGCGTCGTTTACATCTAAAGAGTTAAATAAATAATTGTATATTATCTGTAACATCGACGTCAAGTGCACATGTTATATTAATTTTTTAAAATAGCAAGCTGTCCTAAATTTTTCTCAATTTTCTTTTTTGCTTGCATATTGTAATATCTATATTTATTATCTAACTGATAACTTATCTACTCTTAATTATAATAAACTTCCCAGAAGCGTAAATTACCATTTAATATCATAAATATTATTAATGGCAACTCAATGTTAATAAAACAATTAGTGTAAATTAATCATGTTAAAATTAATGGTAACCGATTTTACTTTTTACGTTGGGCACAAAAATCTATTTTTAGTAGGCTTTGGTTACGCCTTTTGCTTTTTTTGATTGTAATCTTTACTTAATTCAGAAGTAATGTATACAATGCAGGGTATGTCGAAAGCAATTAATAGGCTTGTACAAGATTTGAATTTATCAAAGTAACCCTCTCATTATAATTAATAAATTATAATATATTTTATTGTTTAACTTATTCCAATCATGAATCACTAATATTAACTAATGTTGAATAGATTCAGAAACTTGGGCGATGAAAATTATTTATGATTAGGTATAAAATTTTATTATTTTCTTTCGTTGACGCTTTTCTTAAAACTGCTAAATAAATTGAAATTGAATAACAATTAGTGAATGGCAGTTTTGAATTATTTTAATCCATTTCGACATTTTAAGCAAAGGAAAAGTCGGTGCATGATAGGTTCCACGTCAGTTATCTGCCGAACACAAAATTAGCACATGTTTTTATCCATGTAGAATTTCATGAGATATCAAGCCAAGAGGGAGAGCTTCGCCAAATATATCATTATGAAAGACAAATTATGGGTCCTCCCTTTTCAACCAAGATCGAAGCGTGCTTGCACGGA
The DNA here is from genome assembly GCA_024586415.1 of Phrixothrix hirtus. Lineage (NCBI taxonomy): Eukaryota > Metazoa > Arthropoda > Insecta > Coleoptera > Phengodidae > Phrixothrix > Phrixothrix hirtus. The sequence goes on from JAHWXV010160213.1 coordinate 27,878, forward strand.
ATGGATAATCATTTTCTCCTTAGCCACCAAATAGTTCAACGAGATTCTTCGGACACGCAGAATTATGTTAATTAAACTTTGTAATTCCTAGGACGTTATATTGGTAGAATTCTAGCCTCATGATGACACTATCATGCAAAAATTGAGGCAGCTAATTCATTGAAAACACCCTACTTTCTTGAGTGCAGGCGTAATTTCCTGAACACCAAAGTCAAATGTATAAATTGCTAAGGATTTGAGAATGCTTAGAAGATCCAGACCGTGCCACCTGAACGCAGGCGTGATTTCCCCAGATGGCAATGCTTTTTCTTACGCGGAAAGAAGCGCAGAAATGATTGACACGCGTTGGTTGGGAAAGCTTGAAGTAGCCATTTTATATGCCAATTTAAGTTCCAGTGATTTCTATGTTGATAGCTAGAGCAGATAATGGAATATGTTCACTACGAAGTCATTCAATGGAAGCAGGAACAGCAATAAACCTTCTTCGTTAGGAAATGATAGGATCGATGTAAGGAATTACCTATATCAAAATATAAAACCTCCACCAATTTGTGACCCCTATATTGACATAGTTTCGTACATTATCATAGAAATGTTAATATCTACTTTAAAATTGTAACGATGCTATAGTCGTAAAAACGGAATGGGTTCTTCTTACATGTTTACCGGATATTATTTACTTCTTAACTTAATTTCTGACACTTAGTTAAAAATAATTGAAAGTTTCTGTAACTAAGATTAGAAATAAACGATGTAAAAACAATAAGTAAGATATATTACAAATAATTAAATCAATATGTTAAATAAACATTAACATTCTTCTAAAGTTTAGCCAAATGTTTTGTATAGCAAGCATTTAATAATTAGCAATTAGGTTAAAAAGTAACAGTACATTTAATAAAAATGATAATTCGGGCATAGGAAATATGTTTGCTGCTAACTGTAATAAGGATTGCTTAAGATATTTCCTTTTTGTATTTGATTAGGAGAACAAGTGTGATATTAAATTATATTAAAGTTTACCTACATAATCACAGAACATGTTCTACAGTAACGAAACAGGTTTGAAGATGTTAAATGATATAAAAAATAACAAAAATTTGACTAGCGTCGAGCTTAACATAGGAAAACGTGTATCTAGTAAGGTAAATTTTTCTATTCGATAGTATAGAGTGCAATTTATTGAGTAAATATTCTCCAGTCAGGTTTGATTAATAAGGCTAAAATACTCTTCATCTAGAAGATAGGTCTTTGGTGTTATAAATCCCTGATTGAAATTTGTGGTACACAAAATTCAAAACACTCTGAACTTATCAATAAATTAAAACTATAACCAAGCGAATATATATTTAATAATATCTTACGTGGTCCATATACAACGATTTAGATTTCTGTTCTTTTGCAAATGGCTTTTTTATTGTAGCAACGTTGAACTACACAATTAGATTTTGATTTACGTATTTAATGCTCAATAATTAGTTTTAAGTCGAAGAAAGAAAACTTATCACGTGATAAGAATACGATTTCTTTTATTGTAGCGCAAGAAGGCTGTTTCTATCAGTTCACTTAAAATTTAACCGAAACTATGTAGGAAAGAGAGCAATATTGTTAGATCTTTCTCAGACTACATGGTATTTAAGGATGTCGTATTAAACATTTCAATTTGACAGTCTTGTATCGTGCATAGTGGGAAATTTACATAGCCTAATATTGACTTATTCAAAGAAGTCTACTTTCACCGTTCTCTGTCCTAGAGTCAATAAGATATGTATTGATTTATTTTATTTGTTCCTTTATGATTATAGGGGACATAGATATTGATGTTGAACTGTTAGTAAACCTAGTACCATGATAGGCTTATTATTTGTATTTAAAGGGGTTTAAAGTTTGGTACAATACAAATCTTAGATAGATACCATGGTATCAAGAAGGGAGGTGTACAGTAAGTCGAGCACTCGGTTTGTATCTTGATCGATGAAGTAAAGAATAATATAATAATTTAAACACATCTTTTCGCTATTAGTCACATTGTCAGACTAAACCCAACTCGGTAGTCGTGTAGCACCATTTCGAGGCATTTATAACAAATGTCGTTTGATAAACAACGCGTTTTCTTGTGGTCCACGGTGCGAACTAGTTTCGCCTGAAAGAGGCATTACAGTACAAAATATAAGGCTACTGATGAAATTCGTTCTTGAAGTTAGAGTCAATTGCTACAAATTGACTGGTAATCTCATTCTAACTTATTACGTAGAAACGATTTATAGAAAACCATTATACCCGGAAACTTAGTTGCATTTCTGAAAAACAATTTACGAATCCCCAGCTAACATTGTAATATCATGAATGAGTAATAGAACAGTACGTGAAAGTTTATCGGGAAACTAAAGAGTATTCCTACTATTATTGCATTGTAACTCATGTGGTAGATACTTACTTAGAAGTTGTGGTCTAGACTGGAAGTGTTAAATTTAAGAGTTTGCGTGATGCAATTTGTCTCGAAATAAATCAAGAAATTAGTTATACTGTATCAGGAACTATTTACGTAGTTTAGTTTAGTGAGACTTAAGCTGCTCAATGTGTGGTAACAAGCTTTTATTAAAATATTTAGTTAAATTCATCCAACGTACAAATCGTTCATTTGTACACTTTCTTTTTCAATATTAATCGATATAAAAGATTCTGATCACGTTCTAGTTCAAGTTTTTAGGCATTAGTATTGTATACGGGGAAGAAAATACACCTAAGACTCTTAAACAAACCAAAGAAAAAGTAGTGGTTTAAATCAGTTAACTATTGATACGATGTCTTCTATATTAGCTACATTGATAGATATGACTATAGATGTGCCCTGGAAAATTGTGCGACTACACATCTCCACTACTAGTAAAAGCCCCTACAACGTAACATTTGGTTACAATCAAGATTATTAGTCGACACTTTTGTAGCAAACGAAGTTTTGTTACCCAGAACAGGGCCTGCTAATCTATAAAGATTAACGTTAGAAGTCACACGTGACTGACATAAAACATCTCTGTCAAAACAAGGTAAAACGAAGGCAACGAAGTAGTGGTTCGTACTACGGTTGGTACTAATCAAAGTAATGGATGCAAGAAGGTTTTAGATCATGATTTATACGTGACAGAGAATCCTCAAGGCTCTGTAAAATTATGGAAAAAATACGAAACCGTAACTTCCACCGGTAAGATACAGTTTTTGAGCACATACGTGAGTCCAGAATCAGAAGCGGGTTCAAATCTCAAAGAAACAAATCTTAAGGAAATGTATAATACGCCAGATGATGATACTGGTGTCCCGCTAGCTACTTGGAGGAGAAGGGGGGTCCATGACCGATTTCGCCAGCACACCCACGCTCTAAAAATATGAAATTATGTACAAAAAAAGGTTTAAAGTTTGGAGGGGGGGGGGCACTGCACCTTATTGGCTGTATTATGAATCGAATTGTCCTTAGCAACAGGAAAAAACAGTTCCGCGACCTATAAATGGGTTGTCCCTGACTTGCCTCTTACCTAGGCCCAGAGTATCAGTATAAATTAGAGCCGCGCGGAGGGGACACCATGATAAACACGTATCCCCTGAAATACAAAATAGCCACATTTAACTTATTCTAAATTTAAAACGAGAGTACAATTGGCGAATAGCTATTTATCTATACCTAAAGAAATGGCTTATTCAACATACACAAAAACAAGAAAGGAAGTGTTACAAGCAAACTTCTCCGACTCTTGAATGCGTCCTAATTCAAGAGTTACGGGGAAGACTAACCAATCTACTATAAAATGAATTTATTTTCTAAATATTATATTCACAGTAAATAAAGATATGAATCAATAGTTCGGACAGGAATTATGTTCTGACAAGCTCCTCTCAAAACGGGAATGGTTTAATCTGGGCTTTACAATATCCAGCAGGCGAGACTATGAATTACAACGGATTCCCTCCGGTACACGTTAACTTACCCGATACGCCCTTACAGGCAACCAATATTGAAGCAAAGAATGTAACAATAAGTACCTTTGTTTTGATCGACACGTCACAGAGCTAATTACTTGCTCAAACGCACCATAATCGTCGGCCGTGAATTTTATACGTTCTTGCTGTCGCAGGTTGACTTACATGTCCTATAAAATTGCGAACGGGGTGGAAAAAGGCAGATAGTTCCCCCGAAACCCACTACTGGACTTCTCAGGGACCGGAATTGCGCCACACTTCCTCACGCGGAATTTTAGCACTCACCTCGGAAACTTCAAAAGTCGCTAATACACGGCCAATTTCTATAAAGTCCGATCTACGCGTGTTTTAATGCCACATCGCGGTGGTATCACGACGAGTAATAATTACAAATTATTTACATTCGTAATCCACAAGAGTGAAATCGCTTACAACTGTCACTTTATTTTCTTAATTTATTTGCCACCGAAAAATATTGTCTCTTGTTTTTGTTCCGACAGAGTCTCTATGTCTTGGTAGTCCTAGGAACCACGCATTTACCATAAACGTACGGCGGTAAATTTAAATATTGGCGCGGGACGCCAACAAAACCTGACAAACGGACTCACACAAATGCTTATGACGGAACTCTAAAGGAATGGATTCTTACACCACAACAGAAACAAACTCCCACGTATAACATTGCCGCCGTACTCTATGACATGAGTCGTTTTACGAGAATTTTATTATTAGTATAAACTCTAACTCTCTGGCATTATCATATAAACTGCAAATGAATTTATCAGGTTAGCATCTGAGGGATCAGCTACGTGGTTAGATATGCAAGGATTTATAACTTTAATTCTAGCCAATATACAACGTTCAAATCCTAATAAGTGGGTTTCCTGCTTAGGCACGCCAGGGTGCGAAAATAGTTTGCGACGCCAATAGTGTTGCTCAATCTTACACCGTGGTATCATGAATTAGTAATGGAATGATTTGTGAAAATTTATCAGGTAACAAATGAGAATGATCACTATTGTAGTGCTTGAAATAAGTGTTTTGTTATACATTGTTGCCAAGAAATTCCCTCCAATACTCGTAATTAAGAAATTAATAAATTATATTATGATTCTGCAAATTTCATGCTATTTCGTTAAAACTACATTATTGTACAAACTAGATATGTTTAAATAAAAGACTTCATAAAACACGAACAATTCGTATATTACATTCTTACTTAAAAACGAAAATTTGAAATTTATATAAAATGATTATACCATCTCCAAATAAAGAATTATTATTTTTAATTCATATTACTTATCCTTGTATAGCTTTAACAATGCAAAACTTTCAAGTATAAAGCCATGAATACATTGCACTACCTAACATATTTATTTTAACTTTGAAATTTGCAGTAAGAGAATTAAAATGAAATACCGCGTGTTTACAACTGTACTTAACCCTAAGTCACTTTTGGCGATGTATAAAATACTCATTTAATTTCTCTGCTTTCAAGCTGCTCGTTCGGTTTGTCGCTTGTGTTAGCCGTGTGCAGCGCTTAGATTTGCACCATTATAATTTTAGCTTGAAATGTGTTAGATTTTGTTGGCGTCTCGCGCCAATATTTAAATTTACCGCCGTACGTTTACGGTAAATGGGCGGTTGTTAGGATGACGATAATATAAATAGAATTGGTCGGAACAAATACGAGAGACGAGTTGTTTACTCTCGGTGGCGATTAAAGAAATGATTAATAAAATAAAGTGATGGTTGTAAGCGATTTCCGCTCTTACAGATTAAAAATGTGTATAATTTGTAATAATTCGTCGTGAGACCACCGAGATGTGGCATTAAAACACGCATAGGTCGTACATGATAGAATCGGTCGTGTGTGAGTGATTATTTGAAGTTTCCGGGGCGAGCGTAAGGTTTCCGCAGGAGTAAGAGTGGCGGAATTCCAATCCTGAGAAATCAAATAGTGGATTTCTGGGGAATTACCTGCCTTTTTCCACCCCGTTCGCAGCTTCATCGGACGTGTGAGTCCACTTGCGAGTGAAGGAACGTGTAAGAGTCACGACTGACGATGTTGGTATTTTGGGTAAGCGAGTAGCCCTGTGAAGCGTCGACCAAGACAAAGCTACTTATTGTACATTCTTTGCTTCAATATTGGTTGCCTGTAATGGCGTATCGGGTAAATTAACGTGTACCGGAGGGAATCCGGTGTAATCTATAGTCCCGGCTGCCAAATATTGCGGTGCCCAGCATAAACCATTCCCGTTTTGAAGGCAGCCTGGCAGTACATAATTGCTGTCCGAACCATGGACACATACCTGTCTTTACTGTGACTAGTATATTTAGACAATAATTTTAGTTTATAGTAGATTGGTTAGTCTTCCCCGTAACTCTTGAATTAGGCCGCATTCAAAAGCCGGAGAAGTTTACTTGTAACACTGTGTGTTCTGTTGTTATTTTTGTGAATTCTGAATAAGCCATTTCTTTAGACATAGATAAATAGTTATTACCCAATTGGACATTCATTTTAATCTTAGAATAAGTTAACTGTGATTATTTTGTATTTCAGGGGATATGTGTTAGTCAAGGTACCCCGGTCTAGCTATGGTCTTAATTAGTATTCATTATTAATCCGAAACAACGCAATTATAGGTCATGGAACCGTTTTCCCTGTTCCGAAGGACAGTTCGATTCATTACACAGCCAACAAAGAGCAATGGTGCCCCCCTCCCCCAAACATCAAACCTTTGTATGTATTTCCAGCGTTTTCCTTAGAGCGTAGATCTGGTGGGGGAATCTGTTGTGGATCCCCCTCCTCCAAGAAGCTAGCGGGACGCCAGTATCGCCGTAGGGCGTAATGCCAGCCGCGATTGTGACAAGAGGTGAGGACTAACATGAATTAACAATTTATTTAAACCGAACTAAATGTGTAATGGGAATTTTACAGAAACCTAACAATTTGCAACTTAGATGTTAATTTGAGCAAATGTCCTGTGCGAACTTATTAGTAGAGGTATTTAAAATTCCTATCTTACTTAGTTAAAACAAACGAATAGTCACGTTAGACTAGGAAAATATTTTTAGCGTTCCCGACATTTAATTATGTGAGCTGGGTCTGTAGGTAATTGTGGCTGAAATCTAACTAATTAATAATCCTTCAATTATTAAAATATGAAACTCGGTTTTATGTCATAGGTAGGAATTGACAATTTAACTTTCTCACTATTTATGCATTTCCTATGTACTTTGAATTAGTAAAAAGAAGTGACGACCTCTTCGTTAATATATATGTATATATATATATATATATATATATATATATATATATATAGCAATATT